>JANTPZ010106629.1:16711-45956 GCA_025593235.1 Vachellia pachyceras
ACCCCCGCATGCCCTACCCTTTCTCTGCTCCCATTCAAGCCCAACTCCCAACTGTTCTTGGTAATCTGCTCATTCTGCCCCCAACCTCTCACACACACGCGCGCATTTTTTTTTTCTTGTTTCCATTAGCGTTATAGGAATCATAGTTGTTTGTTCCAAGATTGTAAAATATTCACTCATAGGACTCATTCTATGAAGTATATGCATTTTTTATGGCAGCTGAATAAATGGTGGAATGTGGATGCGGAAATGATGGCAAGTCAGATGATGGAGTATGGAAGTGGGCCAAATCATTCAGGTGCTTATACCATAACCGTAGTGGAGGTTGATGCAACTTACACGAAACCATTCACAACGACGGCGATCATGGTTGCTCTTGGCGTAAAGGTGTTTTGAAATGGGGTAAGCCATTTTCTAAATGAGAAGATTAGAGTTAAAAATTTTATCATATTCAATAATCATTATTATTCTTTGGGTACTAACCAGCATGCTCTTGCAAAATTTCAGTTCTCCCAAAATACGAATAGACTATTTCCGTGTTTTCCGAAATTACCTAATGTCAGAATATGGATCACTGCGTGTCCAGACAAGATGGATGGATCTCAGAAATTTAAAGTGGAAAGCTACTTGTTTTCTCAATTATAATATAAATTTGTTGAAAATGCTAGCGCAAAAATATAAAAATTATAATCACACAACACAACAGAATAAATAATTAATATTTTTAGACTAAATTTACTATAAAAAAAAAGATAAATAACAAGTGACGAATTAATACCCCAATTAATCTGGCATGTAACCTTAATAAGATAAAGGGGAAAGTGAGAAAGCAAACCTCTCTCTCAGATGACTAGCTGGTAGCATGTCTTCTACTGTTGTCTTGGTTTGTTAATCCTTTTATCTGACAAATAAAGGATGGTAACGAGGTTGTGAAAAATGATGCTTTTCCCTGTATGAGGGAGCCGCGAAGGGTGTTTGACGAATCAATTAAAAAACACTTTTATATAAAATAAGATAAAACTCTTTTCATATACTTAAATGGTGTAAAACTATTTAAAAAAGATAATCCAAACAATCTATTGTTGCTTGTTACAAACCTATACATGTTCTGGTATAATAAATGAGGAGAGGAGGCAGGACAAAACGAGACCATATTTAGCCAAAATTGCCGCAAATTATGCCATGGTTTGAGAAACTTACTGAAGCTCATGATTAGTTAGTTAACTTCGCCCCATTTTCGAGGGTAATACGGTTCCATGTTCCTTTTTTATTCATTATGTTATTCTGACCCACATTTCAAGTCGATTGCTTCTGTTCATCACTGGAGAGAACTTTAACATATCAATGCTTTTATCATGCTTATATGTGTTTTTACTGGGTGGACCTATGCTCCTATCATACGTAATCATTCAGCGAACGAGACGCCCAGGATTGTACAATGTGGATTGAACATGAAAAAAGTTGCATTTTTATATATGTATCCAAAAGAATCTTTGACTGAGGAAGAAGGGGTATCTGATGCAATGAATCGGAACAACCTGGATCCAATTATGCAGTAAAGGCACTGTTTCTTTTTCTTGGTCGAAGTGAATATGCAGTATAGCGGTTCACATGACGAAATTACCAGTACCCATTTGATGAAAGAAAAGTCACATAATAATGAGAGAGAGAGAGTGTGTGTGTGTGTGTGTGAGGCTTATTCTTTGGATGACCCGAGTCCCTCCCGCAGCTTTAGACTGAGAAAGCGTGCAAGTGTGTCCCTGAACTCGTAGCTCAAAGCCTGCTGCGACATAAACTTCACTAGATTACTGCTCTCCTGGCCCAAAACAAAAGTTCAAAGGGAAAAAAAGCCTCTGCATTGTTTTTGCAAATAGATTATAGATCCTCATATGCTCTATGGGGGGTTTTTGCAAGAATACCCATCTGAATTGACGTGACCGCAACATGATATACTTCTTTCGAGCTAGGAAATACTGGGGTGTTTGGGAAAGCTTCTCAACACCCAAAATCATATTTAACAGTGTTTTTCGTAAAGCTTTACCAAACGGACCCACTGCATTAGTATTTGGAGGCAGCGTTTTAGCATTCTTCTCTTCTCTCCTGGCAATAAAGATTAAAACAATTCCAGGGAAGGTGAGGGTGAAGGAAATAAAAATAGATCTTGAGAATGGTATAGATCGAGAGATTCTTATAAGAGAATTCAATTCGCAAAAATAAAAACATTAATAAATATGCTTGGACCCTTGAACCACCTCTCTATCCTGTTAGATTCATATTCATCTGCTCTCTCCCCGAATCAGTTCATATTCACCCTCTCTTTCTCATGCCTCTTCATCAACATGCCTTTGCTTCCAGAGTACCCATTATTCTATTTTTGCATTATCTTCTCCTGCTTTCTGGCCCTACCTTGCTCAGACTCAACGACAGTTCAGCCAATCTTCCCAAACCCATCTCCTCCTGCCACAATACATGCTATTCCAGAACAATCAGTGGTGACTGGATGCTCTCTGAATCGCTCAGACGAGCTGTTCCGTGGGGTGGAAACTGCATGCAGTTCAACCAGAGAGGGTGCAGGTGGGGAGCTCCACCGGAGCCGGTGCTGTCCGGTGCTGGCGGCGTGGCTCTACTCTGCCTACTCTGCCACAGCTCTACGGTCGTCAACTCATACCACATCGTCCGACATGCCGTTGCTGCCAGATGATTCAGAAACATGTGTGAATGGCTTGGGGAAGGCTTTGAAACTGAGAGGGATTGGCCTGGTTCAGCCGAATGAGACTTGTGATGTGGTGTATTGCTACTGTGGGATTCGGCTTCACCCCTTGAGTTGCCCTGACGCATTTTTCAGTCACCCACAGCGGCAAACTTGTCGGGAACAAACATGTGAGAAGATTGGAGAGAAATTGCTTGAGCAGCAGCACCAACGTGAATAAATGTCCAGGTCTTGGTGGGTGCTCCAAACGCTTGAACAGCCTCCATTCGGTAAGTTTTTCTTGTGTTTCGCTATTAGAATGTTTATCACTTGATATTTTGATGGATCTTGTTGAAAATTGGAGAGGAGAAGAAATCATCTTGCTTTCATCTTCAGTTTATTGAAAGCTTGGTAGAGTGGGAAAGTTGTCCCTTTTGTTTTCCTTCATTTGGAGCTTCCCTACCTTTGAGTCAAGAGCTTGTGTGGTTCACAAATGTAAATGAAATCGATAGCTTTTCAACTTCGACAGAGGCAGTTAACATTTTTCCGGAAATTTGTCACTGGAAAATCGATGAAAATGACTGCTAACTAATTCATGCATTGTAAGTCTAGATCTTGAAGAAAAGATTCTGGCCATATACATTGCTCATTAAGCACATGCTTTATCGCAATTCTGGTCGTACGAAATAAATAGGAATGCCCATATTCTAGGTTTAAGGCGTCAGTCCTTTTAGCTCGTCCCGTCTATAAGTTGTGATAGCCAAATTTGCAAATTTCGGATAAACTATTTCCACCTATTTTCAGGCGGAAAACACACTAAATCTTAAATTACGACGATTATTCTTGTAGCTATCAAATGAATGGCTTGTAGTAACATGGAAATTGTCCTTCTAATCTTAAGCTTCCTTTTGGCACATGGGCGTTGCATATAGTTGCAATTGATATTTTGATCATCTGCCTTATCCTTCTGAAGTAATAATCTTATTTAGTGGCATTAATCAAATTCAGATTTCCAAACTAACACAGCTAAGAGCATTACTTAGCCATATCTGTAGGCTGTAGCTTCGATCTTACTCCGAGTTTTAAAAGGTTGTTTGCATTTGAAGATACTGTAAACCTGATATGTGGCATAACCAGGATATAAACAAATGATGCCCTTGCCCCAAGTACTAGGCCTTGATCCGAGCATTGACTATTATAGTTTGTGAGTGGATGTCACTCCAGCCAAAGTGTGTTTTTTTTAACAGACTTTTCTGCACCAAACCTCTTTATTAGCGATCATGAATCACTCGTGCTTCATGTTGTGATTAAAATATTGAGTTCTACGCAGCTTACCAAGAAGACAACTTCAAATTCAAGCAAAACAGAGGACAGGACCACCAAGATCCACGACAAAGATTGTGAGCTCATGGGCTTGACATGGGTTTTGGCTAAGAACCGAACTGCTTACATGCGCGCAGTTTCTGGAGTTCTCCGAGTTTTGATGTTGAGCACTAACGGTTCTTACCCAAAATCTTGCTCTCTAAACAGTGATGGAAAGCCCCTGGCTGTTGATTCCTTCGAGATCTCTGATCACTCTACATCCATTAACCTCCAAGCACATCTTTTTATTTGCTTGTTATTACTTTCACTGCTGCTTCTTAGTCACCTTACAACGTTATCTACAACAAAATGTTAATCTCGGATACCAACTTTGTGTAGATATGGACATCTCTCTTTTGGTGCTTCAAGTGTTCTTACTTCTTTAATAGTTTAGGCTCTGTAACTTAATGATACTACTACATATTCACAGTAAAATTAATTTGATCCCTCAAAAAAATTCATGGGGAAATGTGTTGGTTGATGCAAGCTATCCCACGAAAAGAAAAAAAAAACCCATTGGATCCGTAAGTCCGTTTGGTAGGATAGCATAGTCACATAAGGGCCCAAATATTTTGGGCTTTGGACCTACCGCACTTTTGGGCCGCCGGGTCTCTTTGGGCAACAGAATACATACAGTTTAAAGCCCAACTCAATTTAGTATCTACATTTACTTTAAAGCCCAACTCAAGATTGAGCCAGAGACATTGTGTTATGGCTCAACAGTGACTCTTAAAAAATAAATATGATTGTGCTTGGAGAGATAGTGGTTGAATACGGTGGGATAAGTAATTTATTTGTATAAAAATTTATGGAGAAATGAGATTGGAAATAAGTAAGATTATAAAAGTTATTTATGTTTAAGAAAGCGGTGAAAAAAGTGACTTATTTATAAAAGTAAACTTGTTTAGAATACATATAGGTAAATTTTTTTTAAAAATTAAAATTAAAAGCAAGAAAAAACAGAAAATAACGTGTAAAAGAAAAATGAACTCATCCAGTGGCAAGAAAAAACAGAAAATAACATGTAAAAGCAAGAAAAAACAGAAAATAACACAGCAATGGCACAATTGGGCGTCTTGATCGTTGTCGGCGCAGGTGGAATCGGAGAGAATCGAAGGCGCTGATGAGCCCCGCTTCAAAATCTTGATAGGTTTTGACTTGTTGGAGGAGCGCGGAGTAGATCGTCGACGAGGGGAAGGTGATGGATGATGATGATGGTGATGATGTGGAGGCTTACTTCTCCGGCCGGAGGTAACTAGAGCACAACGGCGAAGAGTTCGATGAGGCATGAGAGTGAAGCGGAAGAATAGAAGGTAGAAGTATCGTTGGTGAAAAGAAGAGCGAGAATGGAAGGTGTGGAAGTTGAAGAAGGGGGCACATAACCCATCTCTTGAATCACGAGTGTGCGCTGCTGGCCAGAAGCTACAAACCTGAGCTTCTATCCACAAGCAGCTTCTAGACACAAGCATTCCCAAACAGTGTGCAAGGTTGAACAGTAAGCATATTCGGCTTATTTTACTGTGTGCCGCGCTTTTGAGCATTGAAACGGGTTTCCGAACATAGTAAAAACAATGGGTTATAATTTTGATATTAGAATGTGCATTTACATGGATCCATTATAATTTCTCGAATGTTGGACCAGTTTGAATATGTCTCCATCTTTGTCTGTATTCTAGTGAGATATCAAATATTCAATTGAGGTGATATTTGAAGGTAAGGGATGTACGAAATCCTAGATGCTCATAAGCAATCTTATGGACACAGCAGATGAATGCGAAGAGAGATAAAGCCAGGACTTGAGTGGATTTCTGCGCATCAATGTCTGCTAGGAGGCAGTTTTAAGATTGAAATTTGAAACCCCCCCACTCCTCAAAAAGATGGTGCGTCCAGGAAAAAGGCAAGGAAATAAAACATAATGGTTTTCACAGAGCGAGGAGGTCTGATGAGTAGGCCGTATGTTGCCAGGTTGATCACAATCACAAGAAAGAATCTGGCAGTTATCATACATACATGCATTAGCCCTTCCTCTTCATTTTTAAACCCTCAAGCCTGTGTCATCAGTCAGGAGTTACCTCGCAGACAAGAAAATGCATGGCGTGGTCCGGTGCTACGCGGCACAGCTTTGGAAGGGTGCGTCCTCCGACCTGAAGCATCCCTGGGATCATGTGGAGGTGCATGTAACGTTAAAAGGCAGTGGCCCATTGAGGATACATGTGTAGGGTGGTGATGCGAGGGGACGGTGGGGATGAGGCCACGTGGGGGGAGGAGAGGGAGGATGGCTGTTTTAATCTGGGGGGTTGGGCACAGCCGCACAGGTGTCAGGCACTGGCATCTCCTGATTTTATGATGGACCCATGCATGAACCTTGTATGTTCACACATGGTCGCGTTTCTACATATAAACCCAATTAATTGCGCTGCACAGCAAGTGCATGTAGCCCAGGTGAGGTTATCACAGATTGAAGCATATAGTGATATGTCTGCGTCGGTGGATCCTCTGGTGGTGGGTCGCGTCATCGGCGATGTGGTGGACATGTTTGTTCCCACCGCCACCATGTCTGTCTACTTTGGTGCTAAGCATGTCACCAATGGCTGCGACATCAAGCCCTCCATGGCCATCAACCCTCCCAAAATCTCTCTCGGTGGCAACACCCATGAACTCTACACCCTGGTGTGTGTGTGTGTGTGTGTGTCTGTCCATGTATATGTGTGTGTGTATATATGTTCCATAGCCTTAATTAATTACTTCATCATTTTTCTGCCTTTCTACCAAATGTAGGTTATGACTGATCCTGATGCACCAAGCCCCAGCGAGCCAAGCATGCGCGAGTGGATTCATTGGTTTCTTAGCTCACTCGATTTACCCTGTCATTTCTTTCAAGCAAACTGCTAAATCCTGTTATTATTACAAACTAATTAAGCTCTCTCTCTCTCTCTCTCTCTTATCATTTGTAGGATCGTGGTTGACATACCAGGGGGGACTAATCCAAATAAAGGTACGTAATCACAAGCAACGTAGAAATTAATTGTTATGGCACTGTCCCGAACAAGTACTGTTCCATTTTTTGACAAAATGCAATGTATTTCCGTGACTGAAACTGAGATGAGTTAGTGTCCCGAGAAGGAGATTGAGATGTCAGATCTCAAAACCCAGATATTTACTGACAGTGTTGCATCGCAAAGAATCTTAGGCTCATTTCATTTGATGGCATGCCCTCCCATTTCTGATCCCCTCCCCTGCATCAAATGCCTGCCCCACACATGTCCCCTGCCACCTAATCTCTCCAATTTTGGCCCAAACTTCCTCCCCTCGCCACGTGTCCTCTCTGTACGTGTGGCGCAACCTCAGTTCATGCTCCAATTAACTTCACCTTCTATTCACCCATTTTCTTCCTTTCCTGCTTCACTGCAGTGCACTCATCTGCATGGGCTGAGCTCTTACATATGTTTTGGGTTTATATTGCAGGGAAGGAGATTCTGCCATACGTGGGACCTCGACCACCGGTGGGGATCCATCGCTACATAATGGTGCTTTTCAGGCAGAAACAAGCTTTAGGATTGGTGGATCAACCGGCGTCACGGGTTGGGTTCAACACTCGTTTCTTTGCTCGGCAATTGGAACTGGGCCTCCCTGTGGCCACCATCTACTTCAACTCTCAAAAGGAGCCTGCGAACAGGAGGCGCTGAGCTCTCACTTTGCAATCTCAGTGGTGCCAGACCAAGTTAGCTCTATATGGTGTCTACAATATAAATAATGAAGCGATGATGCTTAGTTACGTATATATTTGTAATTCGACTACTTTATCAATTTTCCGACACAAGGCTGATGAAGGGGGTTTGTGTGTGCATCAAGTTTCTTGATCTCGAAAGGAGGAATACGGAGAGGAGCTCAGGCAAACTAGCAGAGCTAATCTCTAGGGTTCTTTTCCGCGTCTCTCTTTGTACATGCATCTCCTTTGCTTATGCCATATGAAACGACTCTGTATGTGTGCATGTATCTATCAATCTATCTATCTATATATTTATGTAGTGGATTTCTGTTCGGTGCATTTGCTTAAAGCCTCTTTATCCTATAAGCTTAAGTTACTGTGGATTTAGCAATGAGCGATTATCAGTAACCTAGGTTCAAAATACTGAGTTATAAGGATGCAAAGAATGTGCGTGTGTGTGTGTGTGTGGAGCATAAAAAATCTGACCTGTAGCATCTGTTATTGGAATCAGTGGTCACAAGAGGCACACAAATAATTGTAACACTGATGGCAAAGGAGGTGATCGGGTCAAGCTCACGTCACAAACGCTAAACGGACGACGATTTGCTCGTTTGCCTAGTTCTCTTATTGGGATGCGATCATCATCGGATCCGAAGAGGCACAGATAATTTTCTTTAAAATAAAATAATGACAGTATACATTGGACACACACGTAAACTTGTCGGGGTTATTTAGAAAATATATTTGAAAAAAAAGTATAGCTAAATTCTTCCTTAATAGTTAAGTAATTAATTGTAACTTGCTTCTATTTAAAGATTAAAACATCGATCCTTTACATGTATAACGGAGTAGAGATAGCTTTTTGATTGATCTGAAGATTAAGGTTGTTGACAAACAAAATTGAATTTGGGTTGTATCGGACAATATAAAGCGCAATGAGGATGGTAAGGGGTGAAAAGGTCGGTGGGCACAGTATAATATACAGATACATTTGGATCAGATACATCTACGTACAGCCTTAATTTTTGGTCAAAGTGAGGTGTTCATTTAGGCCTAGTTAATTCGATAATGCAACGTCCATACCCCTGGCGTGTGAAACAAAACAATTCATTCATCGCTTACATATATGCATGAACTATAAATTAAATGTCTTTTGATATGCATATTAACTTTAGTTCTATATAGACGCTGCAGACTGCTCAGGTTAACTTTTCTGTTCGTTGAACGAGATATGTGGACCATGTATATTCGAATGAATACAGGAGCAAAAACAAGCCGATATTATATATTAATTGTAAAAGTAAAAAATGGCAACAAAATCATGAATTTTACTTCATAATTAAGCTACAGTAGGTGTATTATTACACATGGTGGGGCAGCGGCGGGTAAAAAATCCATACTCAACCTATTGACAACAAAAATTCAGTTCCTGTGAAAAATACGGCACTTGTTATAACTAGATGAAAAGTTCAGAACAGTGCACTTAAAAGCACGCAAACGAAAGCTAAAGTGCAACATTGCATTACAGTACTATAGAATGGCCCTAAAATTTAACACCATGTCCATGCACAGCTAACAATGCAAAAACCCGAATTAGCTTTTTTTAATGCGCCAAATTCAGCACAATGTGGTCGATTATATCATGGCCAACTCACGACAAACCCAACATCCAAGCATAACGTCATCACATTTCAGTTCAATAATAGGCCCAAAGTTTAAGTGCCAAGAGTAGAAACATTACTTTATGTGTGTTTGCTGCACCATCACACTTCGGTTTCCTCCATAAAAGATTCCCTCACTGTTGTTGTTACTACTATTATAGTACCGCACTCAGTTCAGCCATTAATTAAATAAAATCAATATTTAAATCCGTCCCAGAGAAGAAGAAATTCAAGCATGTAGCCATCTTAAATTCACTCCTCCAATTCAATTCAGCAATGACAGCGTCCACCCGGGCCTAAATCAGCATATATAGAATTGTCTTGAAAGTGCTTGCTAATCCATAGAGTAAAAAATGGTGCGAGGCTAAGAAATGGTGAAATTGAGAATGTATAAATGATATAATTTTTATAAAATTTAAGTGTGGTTTTTGGTTTGTTTGATGGAATATTTAGCTGTATATAATAATTGAAACCTGGGTCTGAAGGGAAAGAAATCAAAGAGAGGTGATGATCGAGGTGGTGGATGAAAGTGATGGTGTATATATATATGTGTGTGTGTAAGGTTGCATAGGTCATAGGATGCACATTATTTAAGTTGGGGTGTTGGCGGAAATTAAGATAAGGATCATAGGATATATGATTACTGTCTATCACCTACAAGTCTGGATGATATATATAAGGAGATAGTTAGGTCAGTTATATATTTTGTGTGTGTGTGTGTGTTTGATCCATACATGCGCGCGCAAGCATATATCTGTAAGTACGACTGTACCTACTAGAAGAAGGGTAGGAGAAGGGCAAATGATCCAAATATTATCCACAATATTCTAAACACCCAGTAGCTGAATGAAAGGATGACGTTTCTTCTTTTGACCAGCAATGGAATGAAGAAAAATGAATAACGAGTGTGCGCGCAGATCATTATGTTATTTGCTTCCCATTTTTTCCTTTCTTCTCCCACGTGGTTCTCTTCTGCACATTTTCCACACAAAACGATACGTAACAAAATTTACAGGACAACATGAATTGAATGGAAGGTGAACGAGAACACACGCAGGCATATGACCAATTGTAGAAGGATAAAAGAAGTTATTGTTAACGATATTGGTGGGAATGGTTCTTTGAAAAGTATAAGAAGAAGAGATAAAGAAGATGAAAAGGAAAGTTGTGTACAATGTCTCCAAGGCGTGGACAACACTTTCCTTTATGCTTAATTCACCTCACATGTTCCTATATTATAGGGTGCAAGTTGGGTTAACCGGTGAATTTCCTGCAGGATACAATAGAGACCCTTGAATATGGATTGCACTCCCTACACTCAAGCCAAGACAACAAAGGTTTTTACAAAGTGATAATTTACCTTTTTTTAAGTGTGCACTCAAAAAGAAAGACGATTAGATTGATATTGTTGTGGGGAAAATTGTGTCCAATTGGGGGATGAGGAGGGTATTTATAGAGGATGGAGAGATGTCTTGAAATGGTGCATTTTGAAAACTATGTCCCTTCAATTAAAAGTTACAACCACACCACTTCAAAACGTCTCAATTATAATAACTTTTTTATGAAGAGTTGCACTTTTATGGTATGTAGGGATACATGACTTTAGTATTGTAACCTCCTACACAGTCTTTCAAATAAACTAATTAATTTCTAAGGATATAACCTCATATAAAATCACATCTATTCCTTTAAAAAATTACATCTTTTCATTTTTAGTCCCACCACTGCACTGCATACTTCTTCTTTTCTGTGTTCCAATTGCAATGCACACTTCTTACGTCCAACGTTTTTGCCTTCCTTATGAGGGAGGTTAGAAACATCGTCCAGCAATTGATAGACGCGCATGAAAGACAACCCTCACAATTCTATCTTTAGCAAGGGCTGGACTTGCAGCTTTTCTATCAACCTCTTCCTAGTCAGGTTTCTTACATGTCTCCTTCTCCATCGACTTCTACTTCCACTTCAACCTCTTCGTCGTCGTTATCTAGGAGATGCTCACACACTTCGCAATACTGGCATAAGTGATCATGACAATAGCTCTCAACTTGGATTCTTCGAGTACACACTTGGTCGATCCCTCAACCGCATCAAACAAACAATGACACCCTTCAGGGATAAAAGCATCAACGTAAAGAGTCTACCCGGTCTGAAAAACCCAGAGAACCTGCAAGAAGATAGAAGCTCCCAATCCCACACCCGCGGTGAAGAGCTTGGGCTGAAAAGCGAGAACTGGACACATTAGCGCAGCGAAAGCATAAATCCTGGCAGAAACGGAGTCGCATTTGGCCTTGAGATGGGGAACCTGGACGGAGTTAGCAGCTGCGGCAACGGAATATTGCAACAAGAAAAGAGCAGAAGCGAGAGTGAAAATGAAATCGTTGGAGAATGGAAGCGGTGAACAGGGTGTGGCCTTTTACGAGAGAGTCAACTTCAGAGGAAATGATGAGTTGATGAATGGAAGCTGCGAGGAGAGCGATGATGACGAGGCAGAGAGGGAGATGCCAGAGACGGTGGTGGCAGGGAGAGGGAGAGGGAGGGGCTTGGCAGAGTAGGATTTGAGGTGAGTCGCTGACAATCCATCAAAAGAGTGATTTTACTGATTTCAAGATAAATATATTTAATTCTTCTCATATATTTATTTCAGAATCTGTGTCCGTTCTCCAAATGACTTACCAAACAAGCCCATCAGTTTTGACATGGTCTTCTACTAGGCGCTAAATGCTATACTTATTATGAGAACACTTTCTACTAGGCGCAAAGTACCCGTCTGTTAGTATATATGTGTGTGTGTGATCTGACTTAATTCCATATTCCTATGCATTGTACAGTTTTGACCGTGGCCTTGTCATTCAAAAAAGAAATTATATACTTATGAGGACAGGTGATCATGGAAGTTCAATAGTGATTTAACGTTGGAAGAAAATAAATGTAGTGCGATTCAATAAAAGAGTATCCAAAGGAGATAACTAAAATTGCACGTCAAAAATACTTTTGAGGTGCAATAATATTATTTGTCACGGAAAGGCCTTTCAATATCGGTTCAGTGCCTGTGCCTGTGCCTGATCTTTTCTCACTAAGTAGGACGTAACTTGACAATTTTTCATAACCCATGATCTTTTCTCACTCTCTTCATTTGTTTTACAACACATATACTTAGCATTCCTCATATGTATAGTCGTCTAAGTTTCAACTTGAAATTTTATCAGCGAGCTCCTTCTCTTGAGCCATTCATCTTTGTGCTTCTTATTTGAGGAAATACATAAAATACAGTATTAGTGGCTTTTCAAGTTCTTATTTGTGGATTTTCAAATGCTTATTCCAATTAATATAGTATTAACGATTTTGAAACCAAGCCATTCCTCATATGTATTAGTGGCTTTTCAAATACAGCGTTGGGATTGATTTGAAATGACTTTTCAAGATACAGATCTTAACACAAAATCGTTAAGTAATTGGAACATCAAACAAAAATATATTAATTTTTTTTTCCTGCTATGGCTTGGTTTATATATTAACTTCTCCATCGCAAAATTTTCTCTGGATTCAATCATGATACCTAAAACCCAATGCATTGATTGCATAGCCGTAATGAATGGAGAAGGAAAATATATACATACATATATATATATATATAGTGAATCAGTGCGTACAGAGATTTGGAAGGCTTTGGATTGAAGTAATTAGAGGATATATGAACTTCTGATGATTAACACCGAAAATAGCAGGAATTTACAGTTTCCCGAATTAACAAATGTTCCATTCAGCTAACTTGAAAAAGTCATTTCAAATCATTTGAAATCAGTTAGATACACATCATTAAGTTGGAACTTCACACAAAATCTTAAGCACCGAAGTAGATTTACGTGCTCTTGGAATATATAATATGTCCTTATAATGAGTAATTAAGCCTGTATAGTAGAAGTTTTGCACATACCAGAGAAAATGCTGAAGGCCGGCAAGCATGGGAGTGAATTAACGATTGGCACTGATTGATTTCCGTGCTAAAACCTTTGTCAAGCAAACAATTCTTGCCGCTAACTCAAATTCGAAGCCTACTCGACCTTAATACTGACATAATTTAATTTCCATCTCCATCCCTCCCTCTGTATATATTTGCTTAGATATGTTCAAATGGTGCAACTTTATTTGATTTATTTAGCATAAAAAGATAAAAATTTCCAAGTTTCTTTACGAAACATAATTCTTCCGATCCATCCTCGTTCATCTCACAATTAATTCGTAAAACTCGCCAGTAAAGTATAGCTGGCCTAGGATAACCAGCTCTTGCCTCTGGAGATGGAAAGAAAAATTGAAGCTCAAGGTCGAACAGACAACGAGATAAAGTTAAGGGGTAAGAGATTGTTCATTTGACAAAGGGAAGCATAGAAATCACTCACCCACGACTCCATCGATGCGCGTATCATTATCCAGCTGCATCTTGTTGCATAGTTTAATTTCCTTCCATATGAGACCACGAAGCCCTCGATCACTACTGTTCTAGCCCAATGGTATAATAAGCTTAATGATAATATAAAAAGAATGAGCAGCAGAAGAAAAGAGGGGATCCGATCGGATCGGGAGAGGAGGGGGGAGGTGCACGAAAAAGATGATATATAGTATAGGTGCTTTGTGAAGAAGAAGAAGAAGAAGAAGAAGAAGAAGAAGAAGAAGAAGAAGACGACGTCACATCTTTATATAAGCAAGATGCTGACGGATATTTTCCAAGTTGGGAAAGGTGACTATGAAGCAAGGTTGACTTTCAGGTGTGTGTAAGAGCAGTGTGTAATGATGGTGAGACAGATATGAAGGCATAGGAGAAAGATTGGGGGTAGATAGGGTGTGTGTAGACGTTGAAGAGTAAACGGAGAAGAAAATTAAAAGGGAACTGTTGGTTCTTCATCGACTGGTCTTACCCCTTATAACAACACTGATATTAATGGTTCGTCGTCCCTCAGTTTTCCTCACGCTCTCATCATCCATCCATATTACGTTAAAATCAAATTTACTACCTTTATTTGCCATTTATGTATGTATGTATGTACATCGTTAAGTGGTCAACCATCGACGTGGCCGCTGCTCAGCCTCTTTCTCTACGCAAATATATATACATAGATATATATATTCGGTTTGTTGCCCTGAACTCCTCGCTGCTTTCTATATTCATTTTGGTGGAATACATAATTTATCTGTTTGAAAAAGCGGTAGATAAACACTTCTATGTAAACCGGGTTAAATATATAAAAAAATTATTTTAATTTACTGAAAATCATTGTTAATCATACTTTTAGAAAATGTAAAAGCTTTGTTCAACATGCCCCATCAATTACACTTCCAACGCCGTAAAGGCAGATTATTTGTGCGCCCACATTTTTCAGACACCCAGAAACAAGACTTTTTTCGTGTTTATCATTTTTTAACGATGACCCAACAGGTGCTCTCCGATCAATTCACTTCAAATAGATTAGAACGTGAAAACGTACGTCAGCCAACCTCCCCAAAAGAAAATGTGTAAATAATAAAAATTGTTATAAAATAAGGGAATTTGAGAGTATGAGAAAATAATAGAAGACATGAAGAGAAAAGAAGAGATGAGAGGAATGAAGAGAATCTCATGATATGAAAAGGAGAATAATGAAATTAAAGTCTCTATTCATTGTGACTATGCCTTCTATTTACAGTCATAAATTTATATAAAGTAAATCACCATAAAAGATTATATAAGATAATAAGGGAATATAAAATATAATAATGAGAGACATGAACATCCATATAATAATATTTATAACAAAAATCATGTTACACACAGGAGTGAGGTGTTAAATGGAATATCGGAAAAGACCGAATCCCTAACGCCCATAATGGGGTTTGAACCCACGACCACAAGGTTAGCCTCGCGCTCTACCTTTGAACAAGAGACGCTGACCTTTTTCCGATTCGTCCATAGTAACATAATACGTCCGTTACTTAATAAAATATAAAAAGATAGTTAAATTTTACTGAAAAAGATTAAAAAAAGTTGAATATGTTACTTAAAAATATTTATTTATGCATATAATATTTTATATTAATTTATGAGTCAAGCAAATTAATTTTTAAAAAAAGATAAATATAAATATTTTTAAATGATTTATTCAACTTCCTTAATTCCTCTGATAAAAGTCAACCAACTATTATATCAAGGATTAAGATGTAGTATAATGAATTAAAAGCCTTGTCGAGTAGTGTGCCTCCTTTCTGAAGTAATGTAATTTTAAAAAATATGGGGAAGCCATAATATTTGTCAGTGAGCTTCTTCGGTGGTAGAATATATACTATTGATGAAATACCTTATAGCCTCAATAATCAATTGTTTGCTGGTCTACGCTTTTAAGAGTGTCAGAAAAAGGAGATACAATTTGTTTTCGGAAACGAGTCTCTCAGGTTCTAAAACTAAATAATTAAGCTTAAAATGGATTAACTAACGAGTGCCTGTCTACCGAATTGTCAAGTGAATTTGTTTGGAGAAAATTTTCTCCTCATCTTGTTGTGAAATCAGTGTTGATATAAGGTGTTTTATTCTCAATGAAAGTTTATACAGGATTTGAAGCATGGAGGTGATGAATATGCCACAGTAGTTAACCTTGATGAATGATTGGAATATGTATGTGTCTTCAAGATTTTGCATTTGTCGACTCAGAAGTCTCTTTGATAATCAATGGGTACAATAAGATAGGCCTACATGCATGATGTGATACTTCATTAACTTATTGATGTTTTTTCTGTTATGTTAGATTTTGATGATGTTGAGCTGGACAAAATTTGCTTTTCGGATCTAGCTAAGGGGGTTAGAAACTAAACTTCTTCTGTGAAAGGTGGGCGGTCCAATCTATTTTGCATGATGTGATATATACTTCAACTTGAAGCAATGTCGTCTCCAAAGTTCCTTTTTCTTTGTTGCTGGTGAAGGAAACAAAATTACGAGGCGGCAGCAGCAGCAGCAGCAATATATGGCTGCAGAATTAGATGTGTGCCATCTTCAATGGTTTGATCAGCAACTACAGCCTCTCCTCGAATCTAACAACTATCAGATATTGAGAAAATTAAGGTATTTAGAGAAGGAGTTAGATAATGAGATATGCTCATGTTTGTTTGTGCTTTGCCTTTTAATATTTTGACTTAACAGGAGTTCGTGTTTTCATGCGCGCGGTCCGGTTCGTTTTTTGTCGTGACAAGAGACAATTGAAAGAACTAAATACAAGCTGGCTATAGCCTATAGCCATAGAATTAAATTGAAGATAATAAATAAAGCAAGAAAGGAAAGAAGAACAGGGAAGTTACATCAAGATTAACGTACGCTATAAAAGGGTTAAAAATAAAACACGTTATGAAGAGGTTACACACCTAATCCCTCAAGAGGGAATGGTTGGACTTGGACGTGAATCATTTATTAGTTGGTGGATAGAAAAGACGGGTAAGTAACACATGCTTGCACGTACGCACCCTCTCTTCTGACTTCCCACCCATTCACGGCCTTCACATTCAATTAGTGCACAGATCCCAAGATGAATGAATTGAAAACGAATCATGGGAAGTAGAACCCAACGTACACTTGACCTGGACTGGTAGCGCAAATTAAATACTGAAATTGTTGTTGGATCACATAATCAAATAACACTCGTTCTCTTACTATATGCTCTAATTATTAGACCGGTTGTTCACACTCACTTCATTTTCATGCTCTATTGAAGTTTCTCACTTTTGAACACTCTTACCTATTTGCATCAACTATATACGTGATCATTATTATGTTGAATTCATATAAAAATCATTATATTGCGAACATATCGAAAGCCAATAAGAACGAATGCTTAGTGTTGTTGCAGTGAAAATCAAGTATATGCAGGAGGGCTTTCTTTCTGTATTGGCAATATTCAACTATTATCTGTGCCCTAACTTCAGCATCGTGAATGTGAATTTGACGCTATCAGGTGAGTTGCCTACTTGTTCATGTGCACCATGCACAAGTGTTCGAAGAGGAGGAGCTTAAGGCGACGTCCCTCACCGATCTCTACTTGCTCTACAAGTTAAAAAGACTGCATTACGACAAAGCAGCTTCCTCTTTGGCAGCCGGATTTAAGAACTCAAACGCATCCCCTCTCCCCATAACATCAAAACCCGCCACCACAATATAGGACCTGGATAATGAATTAAGCAACCTTATCTCGCAGCCACATGACTACAGAAATGTATGCTTTGCTTTCTCCATCTTCTTGGATGCACAAAATATTACCCTATATAAATTACGTACGCTTCTGCCTAACTCATTATTCTGAGTATTAAGCATGGAGATGCTGGGTTGCTATGTTTGGTGGTGATGCGGTGGGTTGCAGCTGCATGGGAGGTTGATGAGGATGCTATGGCCTTGGATTTTGATACGGGAGGACTGAGCAGAGGCATCTTTTCCGACTGCTTTGTGTTCGGAACGGCCGCGTCTGCTTATCAGGTGGAGGGCATGGCCCAAGCCGCAGGCCATGGCCCCAGCATACGGGATGCTTTCATAAAAATCAATCCTGGTTCATAATATACCATCTTCATCGCTATATCACTAACATTCATTAATCTAATATTACTACTTTTTTATCACTTAACATGGAGTTTTCTTTCTTTTAAAAAAATGAAATGTATAATCGTTTGGAAACAGGGATTATTGCAGAAAATGGCAGTGCAGACGTTTCTGTGGATGAGTATCGTTGATATAAAGTAAGTGGTTCTTCCTTGAAAAATTAGAAAGGGTCCAAAGAGAATTGAATTTTTTTATTAGAAATACGTATTATATAAGAGAGATAGTGAGGTTTTCTTGTCTCTGGTGTTCGTTGCGTTATCTGAATGAGTAATGAGAGTCAAAACATGTTTCATTATTTAACAGGAAGATGTGGACATCATGGCAAATCTATACTTTGATGCATACCGCTTCTCAATTTCATGGTCCAGAATTTTCCCAAGTAATTTTCACACATCACTTTATTTTAACACTTATGAATTAGACCCTAAAGTATGACACATCTTTTATAACAATTGAGCACAATGCTAATGCAGATGGAACTGGGCAAGTAAATTGGGAAGGCGTTGCCTACTACGATAGGCTGATTAATTACTTGCTAGAGCGAGGTCAATCTTGAATTCTTGATCAACGAGTTTATAGACTAAATAGGAGTATTTCTCTTCTTTCTTGTGTTTCTTTTTTATAGTCTGAAATCTGAATCGTTTGCAGGTGTTACTCCATATGCAAATATGTATCATTATGACCTCCATTTAGCTCTTGAGTTGAAATACCAAGGATTATTGAGCCCCAATGTGTGTGAGTACTTGAAAGATACATGCTTTAATTTAAAGCATATTGTTAATTATCAACAACCCTCAAGTTATTGGAAAGTCTAAATTTACTGAAACTAAGTTAGATTACAGGAAAGACTATGCAGATTATGCAGAATTCTGTTACAAGACTTTTGGAGACAGTGAAGAATTGCATGACGTTTAATGAACCAAGAGTTGTGGCTGCCTTGGCTATGATAATGGCTTCTTTGCTCCTGGAAGGTGTTCAAAAGCATTTGGAAATTGTTCGGCCGGCAATTCAGCCTCTGAACCTTGCATTGTTGCGCACAATTTGATACTGATGCATGTAGCTGCAGTTCAAAGATATCGACTCGATTACCAAGTAATGTCAATGCTCAGTTCAGCAAGCCAATTTAAAACTTGTTGAATGAAAGTTCTGATGCGATGATGATCAATGTGGTGGTTTTAAGAAAAGAAAAAAAAAGGAAGGATTGGGATCCTCTTGGATTTTGTTTGGTATGAACCTCTTACAAGAACAAAGGATGACACTTGTGCAGCTCAAAGAGCCAGGGACTTCATGTTGGATGGTAAAAAGCCTGATCATATGTACTATAAAGCCAACAGGAGTTTACAATTGTATGCCAATGGACACCTCAAGTAATAGTGTATAAATTGATTGACACAGGTTAATCCACCCCATAGTGTATGGGGAGTATCCAAGAACCATGCAAGAAATTGTTGGGGATAGGCTGCCCAAGTTCAGTGAGGAAGAAGTCAAGATTGTGAAGGGTTCAATAGAATTTGTCCGCATCAATCAGTATACTACTTACTACATGTATGATCCTCATCAACCAAAATCACAAGTCCTGGGCTACAAACAAGACTGGAATGTCGGATTTGCATGTAAGATAATCCTCCCTTAGTACATAGTAGTGTATGTCATTTTTATTGTCTTGTATCTAGTAATTCTCACAACTGACCTTTAAATTATCATGGACAACGCAGATGAAAAGAATGGAAAGCCTATTGGTCCAAGAGTAAGTCTGATAATATGGTGGCCGACATGCATAAAACACGGTTTAATCTTGTTTTCACTGAAAATGTTGCAGGCATATTCAGATTGGCTAAGGCATTAACCTACATCAAAGAGCGTCATGAAAACCCAACAGTGATACTATCTGAAAATGTTCATTTTTAGATTTTTGTTGGTTGGTTCTCAATTGTTCTGTCTGTGAACGAAGGAAGAAGGAAGAATGAAATGTTAACAACTCATATGCTTTGCAGGGATGGGTGATCCAGGGAACTTGAAACTTGCTGAAGGTTTTCAAGATACTGCAAGAATCAATTACTACAGAGGGTATCTGAGTCAACTAAAGAAGGCTATTGATGATGGAGCCAATGTGGTGGGCTACTTTGCATGGTCCTTGCTGATAACTATGAGTGGAGATTGGGATACACATCGAGGTTTGGTATTGTCTATGTTGATTTCAATACCCTCAGTAGATACCCCAAGATGTCTGCATATTGGTTCAAGCAGCTTCTTACCAGAAACAAGCACTGAACAGAGCTGACCTCACCATCTCAGTATGTTTGAAGACAATAATACCCATAACAATGTCTTGCCTAATAGTAGTCATCTCTCAAATTTTAATTTGGTCAGTTGATAAGTCAAGTATTTGAATAAAGGCATATTTATAGTCCCAAATAGGCTTATATTATTCTAACTACGATGTTAGACAAGTTATCATTAATGATTGATCTTTAATAGGTGAAAGAAAAATATATAACTTATAATCTTACAATTATAAACTTGACGAAAAAGCAACTTACCAAAAATCTCATTTAAAAAAGAAATCAAAGTATGCTATTATATTTTATTTTTTCACTGTTGCTGCTTTGGATATCTCTAATTAAACACATCTCTCTCAAAATTGAAGAAACGGTGAAGAATTGTCTTGTTCAGTTCACTTTCATGAATAATCAATTCAACGTTATATGATGCTATTTTGGGCGATAAGAATCAATCATGGCCATGCCTACGCGTCCTTTGACTTGACCAATTACGTTTGGACTACTTCGCATAACATAAATCGCAGCTCTCTTGTTCTAGCAAAATACTGAGTTGGCAATTGGAAAATCCAACTCCATCCTAAAGAAGCCGGGGCAAAATTATAGACAGGCATGGATACAGAACGATTACACCCGAGAAAAGGAATTCGTACTGTTATTCTTACTCCCTATTTTCTTGCCACTGCTTTTCTTGGATTTCTTTTCACTTGCACCTCTTCTTTTCAAGTCACCGCGCTTTACACTTTCTTGGGATTTCACGTTCCAACATAACATATCTGGATCTTCTACTTCGATCACCGTCACCTCTGAAATTTGGTCATCGCAAGTTTCTGCTTGATCTGAACAAATGGTCTAAAAATTCCTTTTTCTCGAGAGATTTTCAAACCTCTCTTCTGGAAACCTATCAGGATTCATGCACACGTCCATGTATTCCTCATTCCTGGTAACAATAACTTGTTCATGGGGGTTCTCCCTCTGAAATAAACAAATTTCCTCAGGTTTTATCTTGAATGGGTTGTTGTCAGGAAACTTTAACGGAGCTTTATCAGGAATATTTTCCTTTTCTACGTTTCCACAAGTTACCAACGCTCTAATAAGTTTCTGAAGTGCCAACGCTTCACCAGAATACTTGTCTTTGCTCATGCTGTCACTGTAGGCATGAAAAATGATCCACGCCACTAAACATAATGAAAAGAATACTTGACATTGACAATTGAGGATAAAAACATTCACGCACTTAAAAAAATTCATCAGTTTTATCAGTAAAATCGACTTCGAATTTAATAAAGATCTTGCGGTTAGCCACATGACTTACCTGTACTGTTTTCTCTGGCATTATAGGAGTAAAAGACTTTGAAGGAGTATTTCTGCGCAGATGCTGCAGAAACTTGGACTTTCCGGTGTTGATGATTGCTCTTGAGAACAATCGGGTCCACGGAGAGTCCGATACATTCGAGCTTATCAAAGACTTTCTTGGTTGAGGGATTTAAGTCGTCTTCTGCGCAATTGTTGGTGGAGGAATTTCTCTAATTGCATTTAGACGGGTCAAGGTCGAAAGATTTATGTATTAAGCATGCAAATAGATCAAATATCCTCTTGTGAAAAAATGTGCCAAAATATAAAGCTATATCGCCAGGCATGTGAGTGTGTGTAGTTATCCGGGTCAAACGTGTACAAATCCAAGAGCTCTCTGGAACGAACGAAGCATCCATTTAGAGGTTGAAGCGCAAAATGATGTCAAGATCAGAGGTGCTCTTATCAATGGTCATGGGACCAATGCTGGAAGAGAAGCTGATAACTTTGCAGGGATTGAAGAATTATAAAAGCAAAAGCAAAATATGCAGGGAAAAATACGTGAAGAATTTAGGGATACGGTCCCAAAAAATCAGGATTTTCATCAAATGACTGGAGTACGTTTTGCGGGAGTGGCGTGAGGTGCTTGAGCTCCTTAGCAGTGGGATCGTATCTATAGGAAATTCCAGAAGCAAAAGGTCATTGCTGAAAGAATAAGAAATAATATGTTCAAAATAAAGACTGATCTAAAGTTAGCACATTCGAGCATGCTGGAAGACTGCAATTGCAAATTGTCCCTGTAGCTTAAACATTGTTGGTTTTATTATTATTTTCTCCATTTCATTATCATAGATTTTGCATGTTTATTATGATAATTGTAATTGTTGACGAAATATAAATATTGTCTTAAATGTTCCAGGTTAGTTGTCTTTATGCAGGAGTATAGATAAAGTAAGACAAGTATGAATTTAATAAGGTATGGAGATAAGGGTCAAAGTTATAGACACTTGTAAGAGTATAAGGTGCTGGACCGACCTACTATGAGAAAGCTATATGGATTAAGTCATTAATTTATCTCATATGTAATCATGTCACAATGCCCTTTGACCTAATATTATCATGTATTCCTACATGAGAGTAACTGATTTTGATATAGTCAAAAGTCATATTTTGACCGGGTGATGATAAAGGCTATAATGGGCTTATGGATCTTTCATGTAGAGGAATGTGAATGATAAAGATAAGATTTGTCCCTCACATTAGTTGAAATATATTACTGTGACATCGATGGGTGAGTCTGAGAAATGTATGACCATATTGTAATGAAAATGAGTTTTCGTTTATGAGATCAGACCACTCAGGGATCGAGAAAGTAATAGTCAGAATAGGAGGATGACGTCATTCATGCCTCATCCTTGACCGAGATATCGTGTGACAAAAAAGGGCATGATGTAGTTACATGAAAGGTTATGTCGTGTTAATGATTTTCATGTTATTTGGGTAGTTGCAACGTCTTGTTAGAGACCACTTGCGACTTGTGGGTTAACGCTGAGTTTAGCTCACTGCCAACTTCATATGGACCTACATGATTGCACGCGAGAACAATCCAATATGAACATTAATTCTAGAGTTTATCCAACAGCCACACGACTGATGGCCCACGGAGGCTAGCCGCTGTTACATTCCTATTTCTGATAGCCTTCTTTCCCCTTCTTTTCCCAGTAAGTCGCTCACAGCCATTTTGACCACTCTGACTTTTTGTGGCGTGCCTTGTGCAGAAAGCAAGAAACTTCACTCGTTGTCAACAGAACCATACAAATTATGGAATTTTTAGCAATGATAATAAAAAAGACATGCGAGTAGAGGAGTTGAAAGGAAATACCTTTCAAGTATAGGAGGATATCTGTCATCTGCAGCCGGAAGCTTGATGTCTCGGAGGACAATTTCATCAGGTGGAGTAGACGCGAATGCATTCTGTAAACACTCACAAACTCTTCCGTAAGCGAGTAAGGAACTCCATGATCTATTGGCTTCCCAGCACCAACTAATCCACTAAATATTGGCCCACAAATGTGTCCAAATAAATCCTTAAATTTCTTCCCTATAAATCCATAGCTGTCAAACATAAACGTAGGGGGAAAAAGAATTTGTACATTAACAAATTATACTGTCATCACTTTTGAGTTTTGATTAGCCTATTTTCTTTGTTGCCTTGTAATTCTTCACCGCCTCACCAATTGATCCTCATGGCTGCTTTATTAAAATGGGATATAAATACATATAATAAGATACAAGAAAAGAAAAGAAAAGGGGGAAATAGGAAGAAAATAATAACATGGGGTACTTTATTGTAATTTTCCTCCACGGGTCTTATTACGTAATTTAGCCCGAACATTGTGTGAGCGCCATATTCTCTCTTCTGAGCGTTGAAGCTCTTCAAATTTTAAAGTATATTTTATTATGTAAAATGGCCTTTAATTACTAAACTTCAGAAAAAAATTCCTTCTCATTTAAATCTTTCAAATTTACAATTTCTTTGAAGTTTGAACAATAGAGCAAAGTTTTGGTTTAGTGTTTATATCACTCTTGAGTTTTGGATATAAATAGATGACTATAGGTATAGGATCATAGAAGATCCGATCCAGCTTTAACCTTCTTTCAACTTTAACCTGGACCGGAGGATAGACCAGTTCACCATTTCGAACTGACCAATCCGATCCAGCATTTTTTCACCATGGCCTCAACCGTCAATAACCAGGTAACTGGACCAAAAATGTCATCAACTGAAACTACATTTTTTACAGATCTTTATCGAAAGAATACAACGCCAACGCATAATGACACTTCGATCCCATAATGCCATGGGGAAGAATTGAGATTTGCCTCACAGAATGATAACAAATAACATGGACATCTTCAAGTTATATATGCCATCACTTGGAAAATTTAAGTATTGAGAACCGAATTACACCCTATGTTTCCAAGAAATTTACGACGGGCAGAGATCCGATATTAAAAGTTGAAATAACCATATGATGCTTGAACGAAAGGCCTCAAAGCCATTATCTTCAACATGCAAATTGATCATAAAAAAGATTCCACAATCAACAACCTAACAAAATTTTTTTGCCAGTTCTGAAGTAAAACAGCAAACTAGTTTCGTCTAAAAAATGAGAGATCTGCATCTGAAAATGACTGTGAGAAGCTTCACTAATAACGCCCAATACCCCAAACTCTGATAAGTCCGTCAGTGTATCCACTGAATAATGTACTTCCATCAGCACTCCAGCTCAAACTTGTACAGTAGATAACCTACAAGACATCGTATAAGAGAGACAAACCATTCACATTAAAATTCATATCGATAACAGCGACAGCTACACAGTAAACAGGAAAAATTAAAAGTCCAAAAACCTTCCCATCACACATTGGCAAAGTAGGCAAACAAGAACCAAGTAACCTATACAACACATGAGGGTGTGAATAACTGACATCAATTGGGATCAAAATAATAATCCTCTGCTCAAATGTGGTTGCAATGGACAAAGGAGAGATTGTCTTGGAAGAGAAACAGGATACATATCGACAACAATATTGACACCATATCTAGAGATTAAAAGCAAAATACAAAAGTAGACACCTCCATGTAACGAAACGAGGATGAAAATCGATGAATAGGACAGGGTAAAAGAACATTACTCAGATTAAATGTAAAGAATCAAATTAGAAACTAGTAAACAGAGTATGAAGCTCAAACCATGACTGATCGATATAGACGACATGGCCACGCATTACAACAAGAAACAACAAACTAATTGATTCCATAATAATAAAGAAACAATTAATGCAAATCTCCAACTGGGAAAAATTATAACCATCGAATGGTATCAAAACAGGTAATTGGATTGCGATCGATAAACAAGTTCTAAAATGTTAATAATCAAGACCACCACTTGGCCATAAACATTGAATTAAAACTTATATGTTCCAAAAGATAACACCGCAAAGTAGTATCAAAAATTAACAACACAAAACATACCTTCTTCTTGGTGTTGCTGCCACCGGTAGTACCATCAGCCTTTTCGGCTTCAGTCTTCAAGTCAACCTTCAAATCCTCAACAATGCTCTTACTCTCGAGATCCCAAATCTTGATGCTCTGCTCTGTGGCCGCACAGAGCCAGTACCTGTTAGGACTAAAACAGAGAGAATGGATGATGGCACCAGCATCAAGAGAGTACAGTCTCTTCCCTTCGGCCAAATCCCAAAGCAAAATCACGCCATCTTTGCCACCACTTGCACATAGAGATCCATCAGGGGACACTGCCACAGTGTTCACATAACCAGCATGACCAGCAAGTGTGTTTCTCAGCTTACAGTTTGTCAAATTCCAAACCTTCACGGTTCGGTCCCAAGATGCCGAAATAATGGTAGGCTGAAGGGTGTTCGGGCTGAATCGAACACAGCTAACCCAATCAGAGTGTGCATCACTGTCTTGAATTGTATACTTGCACTCACCGAGAGTGTTCCATAGCTTAATCGTGCGATCACGTGAAGCGGAGACGATCTGACGGTTGTCAATCGAAAAGGCTACGGAAAGCACATCCTTGGTGTGGCCCACAAACCTGCGAGCGGAAACACCAGAAGCCAAGTCCCAAAGCCTGAGCTCACCATCCCAGGAACCAGAAAGCGCAAATTGACCGTCGGATGAGAGGACAACGTCCTGGACGAAATGGGAGTGACCCGTAAGCCTACGGCGGGGGACACCGTAGGTCTTCTCCTCCTTGGTAAGGTGCCACAAGATGATGGACTTGTCACGGGAAGAACTGACGATCATGTCGGAGTTGTCGATTGGGGTCGCAATCGCAGTGACCATATCGGTGTGAGCACGCATGGTGCCGCGAAGAACGAGCCCCTCAGCCATTCTTCCTGCTTCTCAATTTAGGGACCTCTCTGTGCGTCTTCTAGGGTTTGTGGAAGTGATAGGCCTCAGCAAGTGATGATGCGCATGCGGGAAACAAACAATATATATCCGGTGCGACGAATTAGGGTTTTGGGGATGATTGTCATTGATTTGAGCCATACTATGTTTTTTTTACTAGTTATCTACGTTTTCTTTTTTTCCATTTTGGAAGGGCCCATTTGGAAGTTTTTGTCTGAATTTCACTCTCATTCCGGCCCTTTGATCTATGCGGGCTGGGCCCTTTTTTTACCAAGTTCAGGTGAAGATGGGCTTATAGTTTAAATGGGCTGACCCGGAATGGGATCTCTTTCGTTAGAAATCTCCATCTCCTTTGCCGCTGCAACCTCAGCTCAGTAGCACCTTGCGCTCACCCCGCAGGTGAAAATCGAGTCTCCCCGCGTTGATTAAAAAAGTTTTTTTTTTTGGGGAAAAACTCAAGTCTCCACGCTTCGTAGATTTGACACCGTCACTATGGCGGATCAAAACAATGGAGGAATTCTGATGCTGGAAGCTCCACCTTCTCATGCTCGGCCCAGCGCTTCAGACGCCGAAATTATCGATGCCTTGCCTTACATCGACGACGACTACGCCGACCCCTGGGTCAAGGCTGAGGTTGACCGTTTGGTCGAGGAGGAGATGCGATGCAGCTCTAGAAAGCCCGCCGATTTTCTCAAAGACTTGCCTCCACTACCCAAGTTCAGTTTCGAGGTAGCTTTGCCTTTTAACTATGGATTCACTTCTTTATCTTCGTTGTCACCTATGGATTACTTTTGGAGCCTTGTTCCCGATGGTACGACTCTGCATATTTGGACTGTGCCATTGTTTTCAGCTTCTCTCTTTTTGTGAGGTTCAATTTCATCTTCTGTCTGCTTCTTTAGTTTAGGTTGGACCCAAAAAAAAATCAGTTTACTTTCTGTCTATCATAATGCTAAATAGATAGTGCAATAAAAGGAAATAGCATAAGTTTCTCTGTTATTTTTATCTTATGTGCAACGCATTCTTGTTAAATTCATCTTTCGTCTGACTCACTGTTGAAGTGAAACAAGGTTGGTGAAGAATGGCCAGCCAGATAATTTCTGATTGATTCGTGCATTCTGAATTCCAGGACTACCCAATGATTGCCAGAGAGTATGAGCGTGTAAGAGCTGGAAGGTCTCCTGTTCTCCTTGATAGGTTGCGATATGAATTAGAAATGCCACCAATGAATAAGAGAAATGATGAGACTGCATGGAAACAATCGCTTCAAAGAGCACAGCGATTACTGCAATATCAGATGATCAGGTCAGTATTATATAATGTAAACGCTGTATCGAGAGCATTTGAGTCTCTTTACAAGGGGAAATGTAAACTTTTGCTGCGAAAGGATCATTTGTGCCATTGATGTAGAGCATTTCCTTTTTATCTCGTATACTTGCGGAGAAAGACCATTGCAGGCACAAATTGTAGAATATAGTAAGCCCCCGGATTTTGATACGGAATGGCAATATGTTTGACGCTGTGTCCGTTTGGGAACGCGGTAGAGAAGTACTTTTACGTAAGTCGAAGTAAATATGTGGATGAGATTATCTCGTTTTGCGGAAAAACACTGTTGAACGTGCTTTTAGAGAATAAATAAGCTTTTCCAAACAAGCACACTGCCATCAAGATTTTGTTTAGCTTGCCTGATTGCCTGACCCTAAAACTTTGAAGTAGGTCCTTGAATTCTTTAAGCTATGAAGTGCACTGTCTTGTCACCATTTGCATTGAATGTCAGTCATATGCTCCATAAATTTTTTGAGAAACTTTTAAGATTTAGACCATTAGATGGCTGTTTGCTGATATGCCTTATTTATAAAATCAGAATCACATTGTTCAAAATTGTCTCTCAGTTATTACAATGATTGAGCCGGTCAATCTGCAGGATGGAAAATTTGGATTTATTGTTAAAATATGGTCCTGATGCCTGGAAGCTGCACAATCAAATATTAGAAGTATACTTGTCAAGGTTTGTCTGTGACACCTATGAGTTAGTTTCCTATCTTGTATTCAACAAATAATTGACTTTTTCTGCTGTTACCTACTTGTTATCGATCAATTTTATTGCATATTGGCATTTAACTCTAGTACTTCATCGCAATGCCTACTCTTTTACCGACTGTATAAATGTTTAGCCTTTCAGATCTCAGCAGACATACCTGTCTTGGGTTTCATATGATGGCACGAGGATACATGTTATGTGATGACTGATGAAATGATAATATGAATATCTTTGGTTGTCCAAGTCACCAACGTCTGAAAAAATTATATATATTTTATTATGATCAGTTAAGCTATGTGTTTGTAAGATTTTTCATACTGACCTTTGTAAATACATTTAAATATTAAGCTGGAGCTTTATAATGCCCATTCGTTGCATAATCCATAACTTCATGTTTAGTCTGGTCTTTACTCGTAACCTACGATTGCATTATCAATTTTCAGAATGCAGAAATTAGCTCAGGAACAAAACAATAACATTGAAAAAGTAAATCGTGAAAGGAAATATCATCAGGTGATTTAACTTTCTTGTCCATGCCTATTTTGTTATTATTTTAAAACTCTGTTAACCATTTAACTCAACCACCTTTTCTTTGTAATTATATTATCAGCAAAACACTGCGTATGAACTCAATGCTTTGTCCACACAATGGAAGGAACTTTGTCAGAAAAAT
>JANTPZ010106635.1:0-10004 GCA_025593235.1 Vachellia pachyceras
CAAGAAAGATGGTTATGTCTTTTACCAAAGCAACACAAGATTTATGCACAACACATGTACCTGCCTAACAAACACTTTATAAAATAAGGATTCAAGGTTCTCATTCACTTTCTCTTATCTCAAGAATTAAGAAGGTTTTGACCAGAAATGTGGTCCTCCCTCATAATATTATTAGTATTCTTATAGCAGATAAATTGTTCAAACTTTTGACTGCAAAATCAGATTTATTTGCCCATCATGCTACTGGTTAAACAATGCCTTTTCCAATGTGCATTTAATTATTACAAATAATAATCATGTTCAAATTTCATATTATAAGAATGAAGATGGGGACAATGAATATTCACATCATACAAATTTTAATGTAAATATGTATCGACAAGGCATAAAACATAATTGTATTTTTTATTCAATAGCACAAAGATTGAGTTCTAATCTCAAGGAGGATAAAGAGAGGGATCTTTTGATTAATAATTTATCCAGAGATATGGTATAATGAAGTCATGTGATCTATGTACCAGACCCCATCTAGTGGGATAAAGGTTTTGTTGTTGTTGGTAACTGAATCACGCTGCAATGCATTGAGCAAAGTTGTAAAACCAGTTATTAGACAGGGAAGGGAGCAGCTCACAGTTCCATGCTAGATCTGTGGTTAGTTTTTTTTTTTTTATTTAAATGCAATATTTATTGAATACACTAATTAACAATAGAATAGTTGTAACAAATCTCTACAGTAAATACATATTGATTTAAGCACTGTACATCAAATATTTATTTATATATTAGAAAATAAAAAATCGACCGTTAAATTTTACCCTCAGCAGTGTTTCAAAGGAGCTTTTAAAATGATAAATGAAGTATCAAACAATTTTTAACATGATAAAAACTACAATCACAAATAGTAGTTATATTAGTTTGCAATACTTCGAATAATGATGAATTCTTCATTGTCAAAGGCACTGGACTACAACATTGCCAACCAGAAATTATATTGAGTTTGTAATAACAAATAAATAAATAATTTTAAAAAAACACTATTTTACATTTATCATTTATATTTTAAGATAATTTGAAACCACTAAAATTACTAAATATTTTTTAGTTGATGATGCTGACAACAATAATCATATACAGAAGTCTTCAAAAATTTTACACAATTGATCATGTGTATTATTAATATAATTTATGATTCAATTTAAAATATTTGTTGCATGTGATTTTAAAAATACACATTCATTTAAATAAAAATAGCTTAGCTGCAGTTTGATCACTGAATCATCAACTGCAAACAGCTCCCTCTCTCAATCAGCCAATGTTACAGGTTTCAAAATATTAGTCCTAAAACTAAAAACTTTTAAAACTTCGATACATTACTAATGGATGATTTCTTTCTAAAACAGGACAATAGAATGAAAATCCAACAGCAGCATGTAACAGCAGAAATAATGACTTACCTATCAGTCACAACAACTTTTCCCTTCACTCTGCAGTCTGATCTGTGAAGCACATATTGCAACAATGTAAACACGATGTACATACTGTGAATGGCATAAAAGAGAATATGTGAATTCCAGAGAGAAGGAGAAACATACAATAGTCTATTAAGGTGGGACATATCACAATGTCTGTAAATGAACACCTTCACACTTTTTTGTCTCTCAGCAAGACGAATACCATCAATTATTGATGCATGATTTAGTGCATCAGAAAATATGGCTATTTTTTCATCCTCTGAAGGTATGCTATTCCCAGCCAAGAGAGAACCAATACTTCCTATTGCTGTCATCAAAGCCATATTGGCTGCAAACCCTGTTGGACAAAGAAGGCAATCCTATATAGCATGGATTTTAAACCAAAAACTTGTCAGCAATATCTATAACCGAGGCTTATTATCACATTTGGTCCTCTCATCATCTTATTAATTTAGAGGTGGTTCAATAAAGATAGAAAGTATAAAATTCCTTAGAATTTGAGGACTGCAGACTGGAAAAGTATAACTGATTCTTCTATTAATAATTAAATTTTGCAACTCAATTAGATTACAGCATAGCCATTGAAGGTAACTAACAAAGGAAATAAAAAAAACATAAGAATAAGCTATTATAATTTCAATTTTATATAGCTACACTACATGCTAATCCTGAACAAATAAAATAATCGGTTGACAGGTGCATCATTATTAATAACAGAATTCAGGTCATGATAAGCATAAACATGGCAGGTAAAGTCAGACTTTGGCAAATGAGATTTCCTCATCACTGAAATGAATACAAACGATGTCATTTGCCCCTAACATTCATTCATCATTGGTAACATCAGGTAGGGCCCACACTAGGATATAATAGGATAATCTCAAAAATGCAGAACATATGCTGTGTAAACATCAACCCAATCTCTAATAGAAATATATATTATGAGTCCCCTACCCTACAGTCCTAAGTTAAATCAGAATGGCTAACTATGTTATATGAGATCAAACTACAAAGCACTGCAAGATATTAAAACAATAACAGTTCAAGGAGTTCCCACAAGACAGTTCATACACCTCTTTCTTTTTTAAATCTGCCAAGCATGACTCCAGCTGACTGTGGTAATTTGTATATCCACAAATAAGAGCCGACCCTCTTGGTCCCATTCCATATTCTAGGGCTGCCTGATATAGAAAAATGTCACGGATGGTTAATAACTGTAAGCCAAAACTAAATGAACTGAAGAGAGAGAGTTCAGAAGATTAAAATGAAAAAGAGGAGGGAAAGTAGGTCAGAGTTTACTAAAGGGCAGATCATCAAGCACACCTTTGCGGCAGCCCTTCCAATAGTCGGATGGGAACTTAAGCCAAGATAGTCATTTCCGGAAAATAAAATTAACTTTTTCAATTGTTGATGATATCTCTCTGGGTCTTCACTAATAACTGGACTACGGACAATCTCATCACCTGTACCCAAAAAAGTCATTGGCATATGTTAAGTAGACCAGAACATGAAACAAAATATCCGTTGGTCGAACTAGATTGAGGCAAACACCAAAATTTGCAAGCATAAGCAGAATAGAATTAAGTTGAATGTCATAATAAGTAGAAACGGCATAAAGTGAATGTACAATTTGCTCCTTGGAAAACACAGCTTGTAATTCTTAGGGCTTGTCGAGGAGCCCTTTGAAAATCTAGGTTTTGTCAAGTATTCACATTTTTTTCAAAACCTAGATTTGAAACTCAAGTTTTAAAAAAGTTATTTTTTTGTCAAATCACACTCTCTCTCGTAATAAATTTTCCCTTCCTTCTTTTTTTTTCTTTCTCTTTCATCTTTTCTACTTACTTTTTGCCTCGAACACTATGTGCCCGTTTGAGAAAGCGGTGGAGAAGTGCTTTTGCCATTTACGAGATAAATGTGTGAAGGAAATTATCTCACTTTACAGAAAAACACTGTTAAACATGCTTTTGGGACTGTTAAACGCTTTGCCAAAGATAGCCCGTAAAAACTAATAACTTTCCCAAACAAACAGCTTTATCCCAGAATTGGTGAAACATATTCTTCCAAAATCTATTTTTCAAAGTTTTGCCTTGTAAAACTCATTGTGAAACAGATTTCCAAAGGGGCTCGTAGTCTTGGAATTTATTCTCCAATGTCAACTTAAAATGGAGAGATTCAAAAGTTAGCATTCTACATGCCGTAAGAAACCGTATAAAAAGTAGACTAGATATGCTCATAAAGCTTGAAATTTAAAGCGTGAAAAGTTACCGGGACTTGGGGTGTCATGCATCCATTTGTTAAATGTGGGTTCTCCAATTTCCACTTCCACAGACAAGCGATCCCATGGGTGCATTTTGTCGAACACCTCGAATTCTTCATCATCCGGCACAACATTTTCTGGGTTTAGTACACATTGTTTGTCATCCTCAACATGTAGGTGCGCAACTTGCTTGCGCAGCCAGATGGGTCGCAAAGATCGAAGAACTTTAAGAGCATCAAGCCTTGCAAGTGCCTGGCCAACCCAACAGTCCCAGGCACCTGGAATATCCATTTGCTCAACGAACAGAGACCGAGAGAGAGGCAGAGGAAAATGGGGAGAGAAGAGAAAGAAGGGTAGGTGGGTTGATAAGCGTAAAGAGGGCGGCTAATGGTAATGGGTTTGACAATGAATGAGCAATTGGCCGTTCACCATTATGAGAGTGCAATTAGCACAGGCCAGCGGTTTAGTTGGTTTTTGCTGCTGAACGCAGCCTCGTGTCAAGCTCCGCCTCGCCTTGCCATTGTCTGTTTGAACAAAAATTGTTTTCTGCTGAAAACAACAATGTGACAAGCATGATCCGACCTATCTTTGCGTTCAACTTTTTTAGGCAATTTGAATTTAGTCTATCACTCTCTCTGACCAAAAAAACAATCCGATTCTAAAGCCTCGTTAGTAGCGCAATTAGGGGATTTTACAAAATCTAATATAATTATAAAGGTCCATTAAAATTGATTTTCAATGGTTGTCATTTGTCAAGCATCCCTTAAATATAATTTATTTTTAATTATATTATAAATGAGATATTTTATTTAAAACCGGTGGAAGTAAGCGGTCATGGCTATTATAAGGTGTTCTATAGCTTTTTTTTCTCTTTCAGCTATTTTAAATTGCCATTTATTAGAGTCAAAACCACTTTCATAAATTTTGATTTTGATTAATATAACAATTAAATTAAGTCATTGAAAGTTAACCATGCCTACCAACTTATTTAATGTTGTTAACACCACATAACAAAGTCAATGCCATTAAATTGGGATCAAAATTTTGAAGAGCATAAGTAATAGAGATGACAAAAATGAAAATAAAGTATGCACCAAAATTAAAACTCATGAACAAGGTTTAAAAAATCGGACCAGGCATTGAAACGGGTGAGATAATAGTTTAAGAATTGATGGATCAGATCGAGGTCAACACAGAGTCAGAGTAATATTAAAATAATAGAATTTTCCAATATATTTTATTTTATAAAAATTAATAAGTAAAACTTATAATATTATTTGATTTTACCTGTATTCTAAATTTGTAAAGCTTAATTAAATATGAATGATAAAAAATATTGAGATAAAATGAATTAATTTTATTTATTTCCTCATGAGGAAATTGTTCAAATAAAAGATATAGAATTAAATGTTAGTTTTATTAATATATTTATTTTTAAAATTAATTAATCATATCTTCATACTTTGCTTTCATTTTTCAGTGGTTTTAGCCTTTGAAGATTTTTTATAAATAAACCGATTTGATCGAGCCTACCTAATCTCCGATTCAACACCCAAATCGGATCTGACCGATATTTAATTGTAGTCATTGTTCTTTTATATTTAAGTTATTTTAAATGTAGCAAAAATATATATAGAAAGCAAGTGAAAAAATAAACCTTAAAATAATGGTATAATATTTTTTATTGCATCATAAAGCTCATACAAATGTTTCTTAAAGCATATATGTTTCAAATTATTGCATTATATTGATTGTAATTGAAATTTTTGAGCTGATTTTTGAATTCATATCGCATTAACTGTTCAAGTGTGTAAAAGAGGTTTTTAGAGGACAAAAACATATATGATAAAAAATTCATTTTTAGACTGGTTAAGACACTAGGCAATATAAAAAATGGACAACTTTTTATAAAAATACCACTTTTATACTGATTTAATGATAAACAATCCAGAAAATGTAGCGATCTTATCTAAAGTAGCCTCAAATTCAAATTATAACATTTTATCTTAACCGATCTAAAAGACTTTTTTTCATACTAATTATACTTTTAAGGGTAAACTTGTATAAAAAATACTTTAAAATATAATATGCATCTGAAAATTTTTTATGGTGCAAGACGCATTTGAAAAATAGTTTAGAAGCAAAACCATGTCAAAAATATTTTAAGGTACTGAATATATTAAACATATTTTAAAATACCAAATGTCTAAACAACCCAATAATATATATAAATATAGCGGTTTATATTTATAACAGGAAAGAACCTCATTTATCGTTATTCCACTTTTTTCTATTAAAAGGGAAAAAAAAAAGAAATCAAATTTTTAAGTCAGATTTGTATAAAGTCCTCTGCTCTGCCATACCAACGACAATCTAGATGACATCGAATACTATTTATGAGGGCCAGGCTGAACTTGCTGAACAATATGGGCTTATGAGCCTAAGTCAGTTAAGGCATAAGCCCAAACAAATCTTAATTAGGCCATATTACCTAATGAAATTGTTTTAATTGGGCTGATCCAAGCTTAACCAAGATCAGGGGTTCGAATCTTACCTTAGGCATGCAGCTCTTTTAAAAATCAAAGCTAACTGTCTCACCCATCAAGATGCCTACAAACCAGCAAGAGGATTAGTCACTGCTGATGGCAGTGGATACTTTAGTTTAGTACCAAAAAAATTACTTTTATTTTAAGGGTCGTTTGGCAGAGTGAAAATCTGAAGTGGGAAAAGGACAAAAAGGAAAATCCTACAAAAATACTATAAGGCATATATATGCCCCGTCGTGTTTTGATTCCGATCATTTTGAAAATGGATTATCCCATCAAAAAAATTCGGGACGAGAAAAAATTATTACCGGGATGGAACGTAGGAAAAGTTTTGTCGCGTCTCGACTTTTCATCCTTTCCTAGATAAAAATTTTAGTAATTTTAAAAGATATAACTAATATCTTTTTATATAAATTTTAGTTATATAAAAAGATTATCACTTGATATAATCATGCAAAATATTATAAATATCTAAAACTTTTAGATAAATAATATATCTAGTAATGTTGTTTATACTTTAGACTAATGTTGAATGTGGACTAATTGATTTAATTCCCTTTTGATTATGAGGATTTTAAATTTAAATTCAAGTTGTTTCTTCTTGAATCTTTAGTTTTTATTTCCTATATTTAAGGGTGAGAAAAATGAGACCCAAACCAAAAATCAAATCCAACCGAATTCATTTCGATTTTTCCAGTTTTCGGTTTTGAATTCAATTTTTGTTTGATACCTACTTGCTGTTCCATTTTCTATCCGGTTTTTATAAAAAGAGATCGGTTTCATCAAAATACCAATAATAATATGGTTCAAATGTATCTCAATAGCCTTAACAATATATGGGCCTAGGTGTGACAATACACAAATCTATTGAGCACACATACACAGTGGAACTATAAAATAGATATAGTCAATGACCAAGCCTTTGGCACATTCCCTGCTACTTCAAGACGAGAGATATAGCAATACTAAAATGCATACCAGCAAGTGCAAATGAAAAATATAGAATACCAAATAAAGAATACAAAGGGGTCATACTATCTTCTATATTCACATTTCACAATATATAGCAATATCAATATCATCATCATAGATCTATCACTGACACTTATCATATACTCTAGTTCTCCCTTATAACTACTACCGGTAAAACGGGTTCAACCTGCGGGTTGAGCCCTCCAACTTGTGGGCTGAGACGGGTTCAGGCGAGTCATTTGGCAGCCCGCTAAATGTCGGGCTGCACTGCCTAAACCATATAGATTGCGGGTTAACCTGCGAGCTGACATGTTAGCCCTTTTTTTCATATTTCTATTTCCTAATTCCTGGAGCCAAAGGACTTGAAGTCTTGACCTAAGTCCTAATGTTCTAATCCCACACTACTACAGCAATGCAACACAGCCAAGAAAACAGAGCACAAACTGATAGGCCTCAACACCATCAGCCTTCAATGCTCAAGAACACAACCTTCAACACTGTCATCCTTCTGCGCGACGCCTTCCTCTTCTCTCCCATAGTCCACAGAGCACAAAGTAGTAGACCTCATGGGGCGCTATCAGCCTTCAACGCTCAAAACTCAAGAATAGATCCGTTCTCCTTATGCAAGAATGAGATCACTATCTCAACATGAAATAAAAACCATGAAACCTCTTTGTTAAAATGGATTTAGGGGTGTGCAACAGGCGGGACAGGCTAGCTTGAGGGTCAACCCGTAGCCCGTCTGTTTAATTCTTAACGGGCACGGCTAACCCGAACCCATTAAAAAAACCGTTTAAACCTGTAATAAAAGGGTTGATCTAACCCAGACATAAATGGGCGGGTTCGGTGAAACCCGTTTATGCCTGTTTATACATACTTCACACGTTAACCCAAAAAAAATTGCCAGATGACCGAGGGCAAAGTTCAAAATAGATCACAAAATGAGAGCATCCTTGATGATTTGATGGACGATAGATCAAAACAAATCAAAAATCAGAAAAGATTTCTTCTCCACCTGAAACACGAATGGAGGGGGAAGGGGAAGCATTCCAGTATTTCACAATATGGTTCAAAGAGGGAAGGATTGAAGTCATTCAACCGAAAAAATTCAACCAGTATCAAGCAACAAGGATCAGAAAATAGAAAATGCAAGAAAAAATCATGTCTGATCTTCGATCTTGGCTGTGGAATCTGATCTTCGATCTACGACCATGCGACCATGCAAATCTGATCTGAGCAAAAGGAGAGTGAAGGGCTCACCCACGATGGCTAAAGACGTGAAAGGAAAGAACGACTATCTCGGCGGCCTCGTTCTTAGCTGACGGCGTTCTTGGGGGCTGAAGATGTGAGATGAAAGAATGATGTTCTCGGCGGCATAGCTTGGGCTCTGAGCCTCTGAGGATAAAAAGGAGAATGAGAGGTCAGAGGATTGAAGCTTCAGCTCTAAGACTCCAGGTGGCATATGAGGAGAATGAAGCTACTGGGAAGGGTTTTTAATTTTTGTGGTCAGAGAATTACTTGAAAAAGAAAGTTAAGTTTGTGGTAGCTGGCCCCTCTAGGAATCAAACTTGAGACATGTGAGTTTACTTTGCATGGATTACCACCAGACCAAGGCAATAATATTAGATTTTTAACAAGAGATATAATTATTATTTTAAAAAACATTACATAAAATATAAAAAAATAAACGGCGGGCAAGGGCAACCCGAGGCTGTGCCCGTAACCCGTCCCATTTACCATGTTAGCCAGCCCTTCTCGGGCCATTTTCGAGCAGGCCCAAACCGAAAAATCTCCAGGCGAGCTCACCGGTTTGCGGGCCTTTTGCTCAGCCCTAAATGGATTGACGCAAATATTAAAGAGGGGGAGGTTGGTTTCGTAAGACCAAAGGAAATGGTTTTTTTAATAGCTGCGTACTTGCGTTGCTTATCTGCATCATCATCACGTCCACTCACTATTGTTCCCAAAAACCCAATATCTCATCAGGATAAGACAATATAGATATTATTTTTATTTTTAAAAATAATTATTGTAATTAGTATAGAATCTAAAATTAAATAATTTAAAATATTTCTTGGGTGGGGATCTTCCAAAGTTACCTGCTAACTTTCACTACTACAGAATATACCTTTTACTACTGTAATTCGCGCCCTTTTTTTAAAAAAGGGAGTAAAAAGTGAAAGCGGGCACCTACGGCGCCCTTTTATTCATAAAGGGTGCGATAAGGCGCCCTACGGCGCCCTATTCTGAAAAAGGGCGCCGTAGGTCGCCCTATCGCACCCTTTATGAATAAAAGGGCGCCGTAGGGCATTTGCGCCCCCCTTTCAAATTCAAATCATCGTGTGCGTGTTATTTAGTGCTCTTCTCTCTTTTTTTTCAAACCGACAACTCTCTCGATGGCATTGCTGCTCCTTCTTCTACAAGTACGCCATCTCCTTCCCCAGACAGATCCTTGGTCCTGCCTGAAACACTGGATAGCTAAACGGATCTCGCTCAACGCCGAGTGGGTGTAAGTTATATCTTTCACTTCAGTGTACAAGCTTCGGATTTTTCGCTTACCTCCTTCAGAATCTTCTTCTCCACTTCAGGATGCTTCAACCTGTCGATGAATTTACGCAAAGTCATATCTTTCTGGGCTTGCTATGGCAGCTGAGCAGAGAAGAAGCAAGATGAGTCGTGTTCATATTCCGATCTCGTTGCTTTCTTCCTTCTTCCTCAATCCTCTACATTGTTTCGTTTCTTTCTCCGTTCGAAGTAGAA
>JANTPZ010106650.1:2323-13315 GCA_025593235.1 Vachellia pachyceras
AAGCCATTTTCCCAAACGGTGCACGTAAGCCGAGACAAAACCATCTCGAAATCTGTAAAAACCATCTCGAAATTCATAAAAACCATCTTGAAATCCGTAAAACCATCTCGAAATTCCCAAAATCTGCAAAATCCATTTTCCCAACGGAGTTCCCAAACAAGCACGTAATCTTCTAAAAAATTAACCATATAATATTTTCGCGATGAATTATATATATCGTAATTACTTCTGATACTATTTGTAATCCCTTCTGACACCATTTGTAATTCCAAATAAACCAGACGTTTAAACACAATTAATTATTAAATCCTCAAGTTCTAGGGCATAAAAGTTGTGGGTGAGACACTCAACCCACAAAGCATCCAAAATTTACAGTATCATTCCAATTTAGGGTACAAAACTCGCTCACAAGCCATCATTAAAAGCCACAAGAATCAACAATATTTAAGCCTCCCCTTAAACATGATGTTCCATAAATATTACTCAAATGGACACATAATAAGTTAGAGATATCAAAAGAGAAATTGTTAACCATAGATAAAATATCATGATATAACCACAAGGATAAAAATAAATCAGAGTATGCAAATCTAAAGTATGGCAATATACATTTCTCCTCAAAATGACTTAAATATTAAGCCTACAGTGATAGCTACTATCAAACGGTTGGCTCCTTCCTTCACGCCTTGAACCATTAAATTCCTGTCCTAAAAAATATATATATATCGATAGGGTGAGACATGAAGTCATAGTAACCAATAATCAATTCATAGAATTTACAATACTGGATTGTAAGTCAATGAAGCAGTGCTAATATACGATATACAAACGAAATTAATGTTTTCCATTCAATACAAGTAGAATATACAAGTAATCCCTCCATCCTACTCCTCCATATCACTCCAAAATGTGGATCCGGCTTAATGCCCGAGCAACCTGGCCTAGGTCCAGGAGCAATATTAATCCAACTGGTCCCCTTTCATTCTCCCTCTTGGGTCTAGAATCAAAGGGTGTCTAGCCTCCCACCTGGGTCTAGGCTGGCTCCCCACCTGGGTCCGAGTCACAATAAAGCCAACAACTATTATCAGTAGTGGGGCAACAGTGAATACAATACAAGTCCCATCATCACAAGATCAACCCAACTACTTCAAACCACCTAACATATACTTTAATTCACATCATCACAAGATCATCACAAATGCATTAATTCACATTTATTACAGATAAAGATAAATTATGAACAGCTCATCATGCATGTCTCTGAGCAAAACATAACTTTTATATATATAAAGAAAATACTTCTCACTTCACTAAAATTGAACATATAAAAGTAGAGCTAAAATACGTAATATATAACTAAGGTATCGAAAATACCTTACAATCCATGCAAGCATATAAAATGAATTAATCATGATACCTCAACTCCGGGATACTTGTAAGTCCAATTCACGGAGCACCAACCACACTCAAACTAATCTACACAATAATGTAGATAAATGTTTAATATATATAAATTACATAATCAACTTGATTATCTACCTTATAGTTGTGAAATAATCATTTAAAATTTATAGCCTCCAATAGTCTCTCAACTATTTAATTTAACCCAAAATTCAATTATTCTCCTCAACTCAAAAACTCAATTAATTCGCAAATCAATTTCAATTGCACAATTCCCAATTTAAAGTTTAGGGTTTCAAACACAAAAATATTAAATTATATATCCTTAATCTATTTAACGATACAAACCGATTAACACTTTAGGAACATCTTCAATAACACTAATAAATTGTTAACTCAAAACTAATACGTGCAAATATCCTATGTAGATTAAATTATAAACTGATTAAATCAAATAATTATTTTAAACTATAACAACAATCAAATCATAAATTCAAAAGGAGAAAAATTAACAGTTATTTCCCCTCTACCTTTCATTAGAAAGTTTTTGACAAAACTCAATCTTTATCTCAAACTATAATATTAAATTTTCATCTGATCAGTATGATATTACTACCATTGCAAAGAGAAAATTATTTAGAATAACTTTTAAGGAAGTAAATTGAAAAGAGTTTTGATTACCTAATTGATCCCGAGATAAAGATAAACATAAATTAAATGAAAAGAGTTTTGATTACCTAATTGATTCTGAGAGTTAATAATTTTTAAGTCGTAGTGAATAACTCCAACCGCTCGTTGAGCTAAATATGTTCCCATGCCAGATATTAATTTATATGATCATGGTATCAATTAATCATTGAGGTATTTTCGGTTTGCACTTGGTCAATTACTACAGTGGCAAATAATCTCTTTACCTACAATCTGCAAAGGATGTTAACCTCAAGGAGGGGTTCTACGGGATAACAAGAACACTCGTAATAACAATGATAATGATAGTAATAACAGCTACACATTATTGCGAATATTTGAATTTGTTAATTTTATTAATTTTTTTACAATTATTTTTATATAATTAGGAAAAAAGTGAATATTGTTATGAGGCATTTTTAATCATCATGATTAAGTTTTGATACCGGAAATAATTATAACTTCGTAACAATTCACTTGTGATTTTCTTTAAAAAAAATGAAACTTTTTAGTGATTACACACACATATGATAGACTTCATATCTCCCAAAATTTAATACAACAGGTTCTTGTACCAAAAAGATTCTTTTAAAAAAAAATAGAAAGAAATAGAAAGCAAAGAGCACACACCAGGGACGGCCCTGCCCCACAAAGGAAAATTCCATTATTAGAATAAAAAGAGAATAAAGTGAGCGATCACCTGCCTCCCTCAAATGGTCAAAGCTGAAGGGGTCATATGGTAAATCAATCTAAATTTTCAATTCGTAGAAGCACAAACTTCATTTTCCTTCTTTGAATTTTGTTGAAATTTCAAATTAGTCCTCCAGTTCACTTTACATATTTGGCAAAAAGCCTATATTTTTTCAAGGAAAATTCCAGGAAAATCCCTCTTCAAATTCTTAAACTTAATTGCTACTATGAACAAGAGAGGATTGATAGTAGCCGGCAAATGGAGATTTCAAAATTTAAACAAAAAGATAGAACTGCCCTTCCAACATTTTAAAAAGCAAACACGAGGGTTGTGCCTTTACATAGCTTATTGACAACTCTTTCAAAATGAATGGCATTATTCTTATGTTATTGAAAATTTCTCTATTTATGTGCCTCTGTTGCTCCATTGAGTTGGTTGACAACTTTTTGTAGCGTATCGACAACTCCATCAAAGGTAATAATAATTTATTTTATCTTTTTGAGCACATCTCTATTAGGGATTTAGGATGCCTATATTGTTCTATCGAACTCTGGAAAATAAAATTTCATAACTTATTGACAAGTCTTTTATTAGGAATGATAAGCGATATAATGATTTTGACAACTTTCTTACTATGGTGGCTCTGTTGCTTTATTGAGTTGATTGATAACTTTTCGTAGCATATTGACTGCATCAATCACAATGATAATTTATTTTGTGCTTCTAAGCACTTCTCCATTAAATTGTTTCATTAAGTTCTAGAAAATAAACTTTTCTACATTAAACAACTTTTACGAAGGGATTGACAAAAGTTATTTTGCTATTGACAACTTTTTTTCACTCGGGCGCCTCTATTACTCTATTAAGTTGGTTAATAATTTTGTGTAGCATATTAACAACTTCGTCAAAAGTAATAACAGCTTATTTTATGCTTTGGACAACATCTCTATTTGGTGCCTTTGTTGTTTCATTTGCGGTTGATAATAATCTTTTCTCACGTATTGACAACATTTTTAAATGTAATGACCATGTGTTCTTATATTATTGATAAATTTTTCACTCGAGTGCCATTGTTGGTTGACAACGTTTTGTAACATATTGACAACTCCGTAAAATGTAATGACAACTTCTAACAATTTAATGGCAGTTCCATCTTTTCCATCAATTTCTAAAATTCAGATTCCTACATATACAATTTCTGACAACTTTTGATACCGATCAGTCATTTCCTTTATTTATGGTAGCAAATGTGGTTTCACAATTTTAAAGGATATTTTCCTGAAAATTTCCCATTTTTTTAATTAAACATGCCTATCTTTTTATTGGAGGTAATATTTTTTTGCTAGTTAAACCCATATTGGTTATTTTTGTTTTGTGTAATTTAGAATATTGTTGAGTTACTTTGAATTTAAAGTTAATATCTATTGAATTGTATGCCTAAAGGCTATAGCTTTTCCAACAAACGCACTTTGGTTATGTTCTTCTCTTCATTGGACAAGACTTCTTAATTCTTCTCTTATACCAGGAGCAAATGGCTGAGATCTATATGTGATTTTTTTAAAATTTAAATTTGAGTTTTTTATATTCCATTTGATCTTTAATATAAGAATGAATTGATTATTTTAAAGAGATTAAAAAGTTAAATAAATAAATTAATTAATTATAATATATATTTTTAAGTACTTATATATCAGTAGATTATACATCAATTTATATATTAGAAAAATTATTTTGAAGAAAAATGATAAATATACAAGTTAATTAAATTTCTTAATTTAAAAAAATCAATTAACTCTTATATTAAAAATCAAATGTAATAATAAACTATGGGCATGTGTATAATTTTATACTATAGTTTTGCATAAAGTTTCTCCAAATTTTATAGGGCATTTTTAATTTTTAACCCTATTGTTATGAGCTTCAAATGATATATATTTTTGCTAATCATTGTTATTTTAAAAATTAAACGTAACATGTTAATATTTGAAAATGCTTTATTAATATTTAAAATTTTAATATTACCTTTTACATCAATGAAAGTGAACTATAGATTAAAGTCATAATCTTGAATGAGATATTTTGTGGTAGTTTTCTTGTAAGACACAGGTTATTTATTATAATATTTTTTAAATATTTTCCTTATTTTGGGTGAAAAAATAAAGAGGTAATTTGCAATTATTAATTAGGAGAGAAGGAATTTGTTGTTAGGTAAAAGAAAGGGGCATATTTGGGATTGGGAATGGGGATGGGGTTGCGGATAATTGCAATTCTTAAACGTGCCTTCACCCATAGGCAGAGCCGGCTCGTTCTGACTCTGCGCACTCTCACTCTCTCTCTTCTTTCTACTTGCAGGCCCAGTGGTTCACGCGGCCTCTCTCTCCTCGGAACACTAGAAGAAAAACAGGGCATCGGAGATTAGGAATTTGAATCTCATGAAACTTTGACAGCTCGTCCTAAGGACTGCAAAATTATTTAATCCCTCATCGAGAACGAAAAAGGAAAAAAAGATTAAGCGATAAAGATGGTGTCGGCAAACAAGGAGATGGCTGTGTTCTGCTTCGACATCCTCGTTGCTCACTACAACAGCGATGATGCTCCTCCACCTGCCTTCGATGAGGGTCAACAGTAATAACCCTCCTCCATATCTCTGCCTTCGCCATATCTTCGAACCTTTTCTTTTTTCTTTTTCGTTTCTGTTTTACCTGCATGCGGGTGTTAATGAGGAGGATTCTTGGATTTGGCTCATGATTTTGATGTCAGGATCATTGTCTGATTTTTCTGATCTGTTTAAGACTAGAATTTCATGGGTTATTTATTGGCTTTCTTTTTTCTAGATAAATTTCTCGTCTTTTTTGGTATGTTAATTTCCCCCTTACTTCAAAGCTTCGATAAATAATCCTGCCGTGGGTCTTCATGGTCACGGGTGACAGTGACTGGCTTTTCCATGCACGGAGAGGAGGATTGTATAATCTCGTCAAATTTCTTGGTTATAGAAGTTATAAATAACATTTTTTGTCAACCGTGATAAATATAACTCAACACTACAGTATTTAGATGGTTCCCATGCTGTTTGGTTATTTTATGCATCACTTGACTCTGATTAAGATATCACAATTTCAGTAGTTTCCGCCATGATGAATAAATAGCTGTGAGGCTGCATGTAGATTATGCCTAAGTATTTTGTCCATTTGTCCCTGGACTTAGAGTATTCTCTTTGTTGCCAAATAGATCTACAAATCTACTTTGTAAGCATGAGCTAACTCGTTGAGTCACATGTGCTATAGTAATTTCTAGTGCTGCTTGGTCCCCATTAGAAGGAAAATTATGTATTTTACCAAGAGCGCAATTAAGTTTTAGCAGAATCCTTCTTGTCAAGGAAATGAATTGATTAAAACTACCACTATTGACTTTTGTATGTACTTTTAATGAGATGCCAGGATTTGTAGTTCTTATTGACTTGTTGTCCATGTAGGGTCTCTTCGATTATAAGTATTTTCAACATGTCTGTATATATATGCTGAATCTATGGATGTCCTAAGCTATCTGCATGTATTATTTTAATAGGCTGTTTTTGGTTATTGTAATTATTCTCACAAGATTCATATCGCATATTATTTCCCCTTAACTGTATTTGAAGTCTTAAATTTGATCTTGGATATATAATGACTGAGAATTTGGTCTCGTGGACTTCACATTTGGATCACTACTTTGTTAATTCAATGTCGTATTTGTTTGTATTTTCCTTTTTCTTTAATATTATTTTAGTGGCATGTTTGACGTACTGGTGTACTGCTTTTAAGGAATAATTGGTCTTTGCCAATGCAGGACCTCATTCATTGGGATCTGTGAACAAGATGACTGGCAACATTGGCATTTTATTTTAGATTTTTTGGGGGAATTTTACTTGGGTGTATTTTCACAACGTTTGGAAAACCGTTAGTAGAATTCATTTATTTTTAGATAAACATTTGATTTAGAGTGCATTTATTCTGAAAAAAGGAGTTTTTTGCTCAGAATGTATTTTGAAAGAAGCAGTTACTAAACGTTAGAATATGCAAGCTAACAAACTTTTGGATCCAAAATGTATTCTACAAGCCCAACCGTGGTTTTTAAACAGGCACTTAGTTTCAAGCCCCCTCCCCTCTCTGCCCCTATACAAGAAAACCCAAATAATGATACTATTTTCTTATTTCAGATTTGATAAAAAGGTTTAGCTGAGATTCATCTATGCATATATGGTTATATAATTCGAATTTTGAAGCACTGATACTTCAAAAAAGTGAACGGATCTGTAGCTGGTATATATATATATATATATATTTGATACGATACATGTCCTGTACTTCAAGACATGTATTGCATATTCTAACATTTGTATTATGACTTCAACAAAATATTTCGATATTACGATAACGTTTCTTTGTATTCTGTGGATGATAACGTTTCTTACTCCATATTTCAACTATGAGTTTTCTTTATAAAATGTGATCTGCCCCTTAGTACATATTTTTTCTTGAAAATCTGCTTTTTGTTGCTTGGATGATTGTTAGAGTGTGTCTATCATATGCTTTGGAAAATAAGGTTTGACACTTGTTAAGTTTATTTTAAGGAAGAAAGTACTTCTGTTTCTTGTTGAAGTGAAAATACTTTGGTTTCAGCCCATTGTTTGTTACCTGGAAGAAAGTGGTGAATGGTGGGGAGCCTCGGCTTCGAGGTTGTATTGGAACTCTGGAAGCACGCTACTTGATTAATGGCTTCAGAGATTATGCACTGACCAGGTTTGATGATGTATTTATGCATTTTCTTTTACATTTACACAAACTGCACTTCCTTGTGCTATAAACTACCATATCAATTCCTAATGGTTGGGTAGGGATTTTTTTCGCTTTAAGTTGAACTGTGACCCTATACTTACATATGTTGAGAAATGTTCGTGGTGGGCTTGTTTATATATTGATGGTGTTTCGCATGTTAAGGATGTAACCATAGGCATAAAATCATTCAAGGAAGTTTGTGGATGTTTCTTTCTTATGGAGATCTCTACTTTTTCAAGCATCATATTGATGATGTATCTCATGCCATGGGTTAATTAGTATCGTGGTCAAATATATTCTGTGGCTTAGTTCTGGATAGTTGCTGGTACACACTACCACACATTGTAATGAGCTTAGCTTCTTCTCTTTATTCCTTGCTAATTAATTTAGAAGGCTAAAGTTCTAGGTTTAAGCTTTTGTACTATATGCATCATTTGTAAAGTCGATTTGAATTATCTAACAGAAAAGTTAACAAAAAACATACAAGGTATTGATTCTTAAATTTTGTGATAAGAAGTGTTATCACAGCCTTAGGACCTATTTTTATTTCCATAGTTCATGAATACTTTTTTTTTTTGGGGGAAGAAAAAATTGAAGCACATGCTTTCATTTCCTTGTTCTTCAATTGGTTGACCACTAATCCTCTCATACTCTTTCGTTTTTGTTCTTTGAAATATTTTGTAGTGCTCTCAGGGATCGCAGATTTCCACCCATACAGGCTAAGGAATTGCCTTCTTTGCAGTGTACAGTCTCTATTCTTACTGATTATGAAGCTGCTGACCATTACCTTGATTGGGAGGTATGTGCTGATTTATTTGTTTTATGCGGAGCTTTTAGAAAGAATGTAAAAGTAATGTTTAATCCATCAGTTGTGCTGTGCAGCTGTGATCCTGCAGTCTTCTCAGTTTAATGTTTGGTCTGATTTTTTTTTTTTTTTGTAACACTGCATGTTACTGGATTTGAAGAAAGTAGTTCACATTATTGATGCCTTTATGGAGAACGCATAGTTTGTTTTATTGTGTTGAAAAAAGATTGACTGCAAAGTTGATAAGCATCCTTTGACATCTAAATCTCACAACAGTAAATTAAGCCAATGAAATTAACATATTATGTAATCCATTCATGCTTATTTATGGCAGTGAGTTTTCATCTTATAGTATATGGGTTTTTAAACTCTGGCATAACTCAACATCAATAGTCTTAGGATGGATAAAGGATTATGTGTTTTTTCATATATCATATGAAACTTGATTTGTTGAAAGTGGAGGAAGCGTAAAATTATTCCTTGATTGGGGAGAGGAAACTGAGGCTACAAAGCATCTAAGTTGAAACTCTGAGGCCAAACAAGGAGATTCTTTGTGCTTAGAGGATATAGAGATTAACTTTGATTGCTGCATGTACACATTGTACATATTTTATGTCAAAGCTTCTGCTGAATAATGATGCCTTATTATGATATGTTCCCCAGTGGGTATGCTAACAGTTCAATGTGCAGTTGTTTATGTAATACTGTGGATGAGGCTGAGTATTTCGAGGATAGAAAATGCTAAGAAGCCAGACTATTTTCCATGAATGCAAAATATTGGCTTAGTTATTGTGTTCGTTTTGCTTTTTGCACATTAGACTCTAATGATTTTCTCGCAGGTAGGAAAGCACGGTATAATTATTGAGTTTATTGATCCTGACCATAATACAAGGCGAAGTGCCACTTACTTGCCTGAAGTAGCTGCCCATGAAGGTAGCTTAGCATATATTTGCTAATTCTGCAACTTCTCATTTTACCTTTTCAAGAAAATTTTTGTTTCTATTTATCTGTCTCTTTAGAAGTCCTAAATAATATTGCTATTTTTTTTTCATTATACCCTTCTCTTTACTAACTTCAGAAGTTCAAGGCAACAATAATTACTGAAATAAATTAAGAGCATGCTAGAAAATTTAGAAGGAATCATCATATGTTAATCGCATTTCTTAATCCCTCAAAATCCTCCCAGTTTGGAGGGGAAGGTTACGAGGGGAGGGGAATTTTCCCTCCGCTCCCCTCCATTTTTTAAACGAAGCAGACTGTTAGTGGTTGATTGAGCAATTAGGAAAAAGAGAAGAAATGTAAAAGTAAACTAGGATGGAATATTGATGAAATGAAGAGGGAGGCTCTCAAAGCTCAGACACAACTTCTATACTCTCTCGCTTTTACGAACACTAATTTTTATAACCTTTGAACCTTCTCCTGTTTACTATTTAGCTAAATTATCAATCACATTTTTCTAACTCTAATATTGATAAATTTCGTGCATGATATTTTTTCCCACAAGTATTCAATTTTTTATAATTTGAATAGTTAACATCAATAAATAAGGGGACCAAACTGTTAAGATTCTGGATAATGCTGCCACGGTGGGGTGTACCTGTCATTTAATTTTTCTTACAATTGAGTAACCGGTCCTATAATTACTGACCTCGGGAATTTTTCAACAAAAACAAAATGGTAAAGGGCATTATGAAATCATTTATTGGTGATGTCTGCCGCTGGAAATGGATGTATACTAATTATTATTATTATATCATTATGACAGAAGATTATATATATAATATTTGTTATTTTTTATTGCCATTATTAAACTGTGACTGTTATATTTTTAAATCTTTTTAAATTGAAAAGCACAACAGATATTCTTATCAGAAAATTACGGCTTTTTTTTCCGATTCTTTTTCCCCTCTCATTGACATGGTCTTTTTTATACCTCTAGTTGCTTGATATATAGTGAAATACGGGTGAAAATCCAACGATCTGTCTGCATACTTTGGTTTTAGGTTGGACAAAAACAGAGGCCATTGACTCTTTGATCCGCAAAGCAGGCTACAATGGCCAAATTAGCGAGTCACTCAGGAAACGGTTACAGCTGACTCGTTACCAAAGTACTTTATTTACCATGAGCTACAGTGAATATGTTTCCCATGTCAAGGAGACAAGAGGTGAGGCTCCTTTTATTGTTGGGGCCAAGCCACATTACTGATGGTTCTTACAGACAATCTTTGCTTTGAAGCGGCATTGCTTGTCTGGATGAACTGAATGGTGAGAAAGAATTCCTATAGATGATTCTGATTCAATTGTCTTTTGGGTTGGATCTGATTTGTTTGTCTAACCCAAGATACTGCTGTAATTGTTGCAACTTTCGATTCTTCAACTTCATTTGATTTTGAAGGAACTTTATTTAGCATTGAACTCAGGTTCTGTGGCTGTCTACTATCACTTAATTTAGCAGCCAAAGAACGCTGCAGAACCCTTCAACTGCTTAATATGTCACTCATCAATGACTGAAATTTCAACTGTTTCCTGTTGATTGCTTTTTGGTTATTTAATTAAGGGCTTTAAAGTAAAAATGTCTGAATGGTGCAAGCAAG
>JANTPZ010106657.1:0-15015 GCA_025593235.1 Vachellia pachyceras
GGGGAAAAAACTTGTGATTTTTCAGAAAGGAAAAATGCTAGAAGAATAAAGCAATATATGTGGTTCTGTTTTCAACTTATTTAGTTTAAGGCATAAAATATTTTAGCTTCTGGTGATGGCAAATTTAACTATTTAGGCTATTCCCACTGGTTTTTTTCTCTGCAGATGGATGGTTCCCTGGTTCTATTTAACTGTGGAGGATTCTAACCTCCCCACAATAATGTGGCTGGCATTTTCTGTGCACACAGGATATGCATGCATGACATGTAGATCATAGTAAATTTGTATCTTATTCTAACCTTACATGTCCATGTTTCGCACAGGTATTGAATTTGAAATTTTGTCATGATTTATTTTAAAATTGATTTGTGCCTTTATATATGGAATATGATATCTGGCAGAGGTTGGAAATGGAAATGATGTCATTAACCGTGAGCAGTAACAAGGATGAGGATCCATGGAAGTGGGCAGGGGCGAGGAATATGGAATACATCCACAATATCTCCCCATTACAACTGATCTATCGTTTATGGTCATATCTATTTAAAAAAAAAAAAAAAATCGTAGATTTGATTCGAGACTCGGACACAAACAAAATATTACTTCCATAAACTTGTCATAAAAGGCAGAAAAATTAATGATCATTTTTTCTTTTCTGTTTAATTGTAATTTACTGCACCTTTAGGGAAAGAAAGGAGAATGAATAAAAGTCACAAATGCTGGGAGCTCATACCGCACTATCTGTACACACAACAAGCCCATAGCGCCCATCCCATGAACTACTTTCCACCCAATTCACACAGTTGAGCAAGGCTGCTGTTCCACCATAGCATGCATTTGTTGAATCAACACCTTCAATGTCTGTATTGCCACTCTCCTGGTTGTTACATGAGTCAATATAAAACGGCATCACACATGAACACAGACTAGATATTTCTTTCTCTTCTTTGTCCTATGGATTCATCAATAGTTAAGTTAACAAGGAAATTTCAGAGCTAAGTCAAAAATCTGTGCCAGAAGTATCTCTTTCATGATTTTGACAAGATTTTAACACTATTGAGACTCCTTCCAAGCTAAATAGCTCTACTGTGCCAAAGAGTTCCCAGAACTCATAAGCCTTTTCAGCCTGAAGTTTAAGAAAAAGAGAAATGAGAGCTCTGTGCAAACTTAAAATGGACTTTCTTTTGTTTTTTCTTCCTTTAGCGATTCACTTTTCAAACGGATTTACCCACATCATCTAAAAATAGTTTGCTAATTAAATTTAGTTATATACAATCTTTTAGTTTGGAGAAGCAGAAGTATTTAAAACAAACCAATTTGCGAAAAGAAATGACATCAGTAAGAAGGCTTAATATTTTCACAAATCAAGCATCTCTCATATTTGCCAAAAATTACAACATCCTTCATCTTTATATCCATGATTATATTTTTTTTGTAATTAAGTCAAAGATCACAGGAAACAACATAACTGCTAAGTGAAATTTCAACCGTTAAACAGAAACAACCACAATAATTCAGTTTCTTTGTATGCTTTGAACTTGACTTGCCTTCCCACTTGAATTCCCCAATCTTAAGGACGCTTACATATTGTGATTTTCTACAAGTTCTTCAATCCCATGGAATATAGCTTCTGTTGTAAGAATCAACACAAGAAAAGGATACCTCAAAAATTTGCATCAAAAAGGTCTTAATGGATTTGCTTTTGTCAATTACTGTCTCACTACCAACTTCCAAGCGTCCAATTTGCTTTGGATCAATTTTGAACTTTTCAAGAAGTGAAGTAACAACCGTCAAGCTGGTATTGAAAGTAAAAGAAGGAATCAGAATAAATGCAAGAAATATTTTGCAGATCTGAGGATAAGTTCTACAAGTCTATAATAAAGATCGGCACTGTATATCATGTAAATATATACCCAAAAACAATATCTATTCAATATATTCTATATATAACATATACATTAAAAAATTATTAATTATATGCCGTGATGTGTATATATATGCTTTGAATGGGCCACAATCTCCGTGCACAATCTAGTTATCAGAAAAGATTATCATTAGCAAGAACATGAATGTTATCACCGGTTCTGGGAAGCTACATAACTCTCTGCACGAACTCTATTGTTGATGCTAAAAAAATTATAAATTAGAATTGAAAAGTAAACATGAACTCCGTCGGTTCGTAGCAAATCGTTTTTATATATTTCACATACTGCGTAACTTTGCTTCTACCTTGACATAAACATACTACTAATTCATAACAGAATTTCTGACAAAATAGAGTGAACGAGTTAGCTGCAGAAGTAAGCAGTGAGCCCAAATTAGCAAGAAGCAGCAGCCACTAACACCAAACACTTAAACTGGACTAGTGTATTATGAACAAATCGCAATCATAACGTACCTCATTGAGATAACATCTTCAACCTCTGTGCAGAACCCCATGCAATCTTGCCCAAGTCCAATAGTATACTTGCCTTTGCTCACGCCATCATGAGCCTCCAGAGCTTCCTGTAGAAGCCCATCATAGGCAAACAAAAAAAAAATCCATTATAGGCACAGCTTCTTTTCACAAGAAAATTCAGTGGCGAGCAAGGAATTGAGCTGAAACGCTACATAGATCTATCGATTTCAAGGCAAAGATTATGAATCGAGAAAACAGAAAGTGTGGACCTGCTGGACGCAAGTAGGAGGGAAATAGATGTCCATGGCAAGGATTCCGACGTTCTTGGGACGTGAAGCCATGACTGTGATGTTGACGGTTTCCGCCGTTGAGAAAGCAGGAGGAGGAAATGCGAAGTGCGACCACAAGAGAGTGGCGAGGCGAGGAAGAAGGGGCCTTGTAGGAAGACGAACAAAAAGAACGTTGAGGCAAGTCCAAATAACGAATACCAAATAATATAATATTATATATATATGAGAGCAGTCATATCTATATATATAGACACACACTACTATTAGCCCATCGAGCTCGTTACTTGATCTGGATTACGGACTGCGTGGTGCATGTAATCCAAGGCTAAGATGCAAAAGAAGCTATGTAATTATACCAAACATGCAAAAATAGGCATGCTTTTACACTTGCTTCTATTGATCCTATAACGTAGACAAACACATTGCTGTCTGCTGCCTGTATATTTTTTCGATACACCACCTTCGTTTCTTAATATAAAAGTTAGTTAATTTTTATTGAAGGTATTAAGAAAGCAAAATACACTATTTAAAAATATTTATATTTATATTTATCATTTTTCTTCAAACTAATTTATTTAACTCAAAAATTAATATATAATATAATTTTAAACCTAATAAATATTTTTAAATAGGGTATTTAATTTTTTTAATAAAACTAAACTTAAAGGGTCCATTTGGTTGAAAGAAAATGTAGGAAGGAAATGGGAAATAACGAATTTACGATTTTTCAGCCTTCAAATGATGTTTAAGTGTTAACTTTCCAACAACTCAATTTTTAGTCCTATGGATTTTTTTCTTTAAAAGTAGGAATTTGAGTTCCCACCAAAATTGGTGTAATCCTATTTTCAGATTCAATTTTCTATTCAACAATTTTCAATTTGAATGCATACCAATCGTGTCACTATTTAAAATTTTCAATTCCATTCCATCCAATTTTGTAGTATTACATTCTATTACAACGAAGTTCTTGAACCGATTGGCCCATAGTGTGCATGTTTGAAAAAACTTCTTTCCAACGGTGCATGTAATCTAAAACAAAAAACATCTCAAAATCAGTGAAAAATCTCGATGTCCATAGAATTAATTCAGAATCTATAAAATTCTTTCTCCAAACGGATTTTCAAACACACACGATGTGCTTGTTTGTTAGCTCCTTTCTCTCAACGGACACGTAAGTCAAGACGAAATGCATCTTGAAATTTTTAAAAAAATATCAAAATCTATAAAAAAAATCTTGAAAATCGATAAAATCATTTCAAAATCTATAAAATATCTCAAAATTTGTAAACTCCTTTCCGAGCAAAATTTCCAATTGCACAGTATCATTTATGACTTTTTGCTAGAGATGCCACTGTGGCAATTTTTGAACTACCACGTGCCATCCGCCTAACCCATTTAATTCAAGATTTGTGGTCATATTGAATTCTAAGACCCAAATTTTGACCAAAATTACACTACAACCATCATAAAATCGCTTTGGCCCATTTCGTCTTCGTTGGCGGGGCCCAGTAAAATTTTTCAAACACGGATATTTGAAGTTTTAAATTAATTGTACATATTTAATTTATTTAATTAGATGATGAAAGTTAGTTAAATTATTCAATATACCATATTTTTTAAAAATACTCTAATTATCTTTCCCAATTTCATTCAACAATCTTCTATTTGATTATTATTGAATCGATATCAATAAGATGAATTTAAAAAAATAAGTCTTCCATTTATAATTAAGACCAACTACTACTCAATTAAATCATGCATTAATGATCAAATTTCATGAAAATTACTAATATTTATTTACTTGACAAAGAGTTTCTTTCAAAGTTTAGAATGAAAAAATGATCTTCATATCTTTTAATAAGTATACTTCTCAATATTCAAATTTGCATTCTATACTTCACTTATGACCTTTACCAACCCTTTTGTTGGGGGGAAAACTACTAATGTTTATTTCATTTATGACCTTTACCAACCCTTTTGTTGGGGAAAACTACTAATATTTATTGAAGTCAATTGTAGTGTTACTATTTTTTTTAGTACAAAGCAGTGTTATTATCTGTTGACTTGTATCTGTGACTAGAAAAAAAAAATCAAATTCATAATAGATAGACTTGAGGCCATAATTGAAGTCCATAGCATAAAAGTCCTAACAACAGCACCAAGCCCATCACTACAGCACCCAACTCATGTTTTAGGTCCTTTTAAAAATTTAGATTTTATTTAAATATTCACATTTTTTAAAATCTAGGTTTTTGTAATAAAACATATGTTTTAAAAAATATATTTTCTTATTAAATCATATCATCTCATAATAAATTTTTTCTTTCCCTTTTTTCTTCCTTTCACTTTCTTTTTTCATATTCACTTTTTACTTTAAACTCCATAAAAGCCAATAACAATCACATTTCAAAATCTAGGTTTTTCTTGAAATCCGTAAAAGTTATTATCCCAAAATCTATTACAAAAAACTTAGATTTTATCTCGAACTCTGTAAAAACTATTGTCAAACGGACTTCCAAACGAGTTCTTAAAGAAGGAATGTTGAAATTTTCGTTGAGACATGTGCTCGTATTGTCTCGAATATAATTACTTCTAGTAGGAGAATTCGTGTAATGTTCAAAAAAAATTATTTGCATAGACCCAACAAATGTTAATTATTTGGTAAAGAGTTAACCTATACACTATAATATAACGAGATCAAATCTCGCGCCATTAATGTAAAAATTTTGTTGGTGGATAATGTTTATGGAAATATTTTTGTGGATCCACAACAATTACAAATTACAAAATCTTTCCTAAAGACTCTTGGCCACAACCCAAGTTCTAAGATCATTGCGTGCTTGTTTGAGAATTCCTTATTTCTAACGGTGCACGTAAGTTAAGATAAAATCATTTTGAAATCCGTAAAAACTGTCTCAAAATCTATAAAAAAATCTCAAAATTCGTAAATTCTTCTCGAAATATGTAAACTCATTTCTCCCGACAGATTACCAACACACGCAATCGCTTGTTTACCCTTATAATATGAATTTGTTTAAAAATAAGTTAATTCAAATTTCAAACCGTTGAAGCCCCACCAGCTTCAATGTTACCCTCACCTCTCTCATTAATAAATGAAAATAATATATACACAAGTATGAATTAAGAATTACGTTTTTTCCCTTATGACCATTTGCATTTGTGGGTTCTGAATTCAATCATTATGTTAGCTTTGTTTATTCAGTAGATTTATAATTTGATGGATGCCTAAATAGTAAGATTTGAACGGAAAGAGAATAATTAAAGTTTATATAATCACGCAATCATATATTTTATAAGAAAGTGACACACAAAAATATAAAATTGTATATGAAGTTTGTCTTTCTCGGTATGTGTAATTTTTTTTACATAATATCTATCTCACTAATTATAAATAAAGTCAAAATTTCTGAAACACCAATAATACTGGGAAATTTTGAATCTTATAGCTAAAAATATTTTTAATCCCAAATAATTCCAAATGGTTTTATTTTCAGCATTTACTTGATTTTGTAGTACCTTTTTCATCAGGAAAAATCATTTACACACTCATATCTATAACATTTTTCTCATAAGAAAACGAAAGTGAAAATTGATGAACAATTTTTGAGCACCAATTGAATGCCAAAATCTCATTTGACCTACTTTCTGCCTCTTCTACAAAATAAATTTTAATAGGTAAATTGATAAAAAATTATTGAAAAATTTCATTCTTGAGGAAAACGTAAATTTAAATATCTATATAACTAATAAAATTTTGAAACGGAGAATTTTCGCCAATTTTTCTTATTCGATAGGTGAATTGATATGCAAGTATTTTTGAGACTTGTACTAGAATTTCTCTTTTTTTTTAAAAAAAAAAAAAGTGGAAACAATCAAATAATTGCAAGACTTAGAAAATACTACCAAACTTATTATATGAGAAAAAAATACAAAGACTAAATTTGGATCCCATTAATGGAATTAAACATTTTGGTCATCAGATCAGTACATTACCTTGATCATTTTTCAATGAAAAGATGCTATTTTATTTCTTGTAAACTTTAATATAATAACATCACCTAGAAATCTGGCATTCAGCTCACCCACTCAGAAATATGACATTCAACTAACCTCACTAATTATCTTGTTTGGAATTAGAAGAAAGTAATTTAGCTTGTTATCTTGTTTGATCAACATGAGATAATTGATTTTGTTAGAAATTTGGATTTGAATATAAAAGTGATGATTAATATGTATGATAGATGACTTCAAAATTAAAAATTCAGGCGTATTAAATGTTTTAAATTTAAAATGGCTAAGTTTATTAAATTTATAATGTGCATTTTTGTCAATTTTAACACTATTAACATCATTTAATAGAAAATGGTGATTCCATAAATTTAAATAGTGACTCAATAGTTAAATGCTAACTAAATTATGCTTATAATTATTTTTTATTATTTCTACAGTTAAAATAAAACTTGTTGATTAGCATGCTCACTTTAATTTTATATTATAAAAATGATTATAAGTATGGTTGATCAACATTTAATTGTGGACTCACCATTTATATTCATGTAATCATCATTTAATTGAGACTAATAGTAACTTAAAGGATTCAATTAAAACATGATATAAATTTAAATAAATATGGTTATAATTTTGAATTTAGCCAATTTAAAACTCATGGAGGATTGGTAAATAATAATCGAATTAATATAAATCAAAACTAATGGGAATTTGTGTAGTTGAATTAATTTCTATATTGTATTGCATCTTTAAATCAAAAAATAGAAGTGACTAGCTAAATAATAATCTAAATATTGTGTACATATTTTAACTTTAATTCTTGTAAGAGAAATATTTTTCCTCTGATTATACATAAAAATCACTATAACTAAATTTATTGAGAAATAAGATAAAACACCTATTTAAGAAATGAATTAGATAGTCAACAACTTTGAGAAATACAACTTGTTCTGGATTTAATATTTTATGTTGATATCTATATTGATGTTGAAATTCAAAATGGTTAACCTGAAAAGAACTGCAATTATTATAGAGAATCACAAAACCATTTGAGGATATGAAATATGTAAGATCTCAATCCTTATTTAGAGGATTTAATTATCATTGAAAAATAATCATTTTATGATGAATGTAATTTATCATGTAATTATTTGAGTAAAAAGAATTTACCTAAAATGTGAATTATAAGAATAAAAGAAATTATAAAGTGACAATAAAAATAAATTTATAAAAAGAAAAGTATGAGAATGGTAACAACAACAAAAAGAAATTAAGGGTGTTTATGCAAATAAAGACAAGAAAGACAGAAAGAAAAAAAGGAATAAAAAGCAAATAAAAAAGAAAAGAGAAAGGGTCGATGGAGCAGGGTACTATTTAAATACCCTCACACCACATCAATCATATCATCATTTGCGTCTTCTCCTCTCCTCTAGTCAAATCACATCAGTCACATCATCATTTGCATCATCTCCTCTCTTTGTTCTAGTTGGTGGTAGTTGCTATTTTAAAGTCTAAAGTTTCATTTTAGAATTATTTAGATAATTAAAATTACTTATTTTTTTTACGTAATTTCCTTCCTAAAAGTGATTCTAAATATTTTATCTTTATAATTGTAGTAATATTTGTTGATGGTATATTTTAATGATAATAAATATGTTTTAGTTTTGCAGGAATTATGTTTCAAATTTGTTTTTCATCATAATTCTTGAGTATGAGTTGTGCATACTTGAGTAGTAGAACTCTTTCTCACAATTTTTTAAAAGAACACTTGAGTATTGATGAAAGTATTAATAAGACTCGAGTATAGTATGATAATACTCGTATTGCCTTTGAAAAGATATTTTTAAAATATAACACTTATATACAAATTCGAGTTCTCATAGAAGTATTGGCAATAACTGAGTTCTGTTCCTAATACTCAAGTATTGAGGGTTAAAGATCAGCTTTCAAGTCTCATCACTTTCAAGAAAGCTCAAGTTTTAGTGTAAGTATTCGTAATACTTGAGTTCTTGATCACAAAACTCAAGTATTATTCTTCTGGTTCAGTTTTTACAACCCAACACTTTTAGAAAAACTTGAATTTTGGTAGAAGTATTGACAATACTTGAATTCTGTCTCCTAAAACTCTAGTATTGTTCCCTTAGTTAGCTTTAGAGTTCAAACAATATGGAAAAAAACTCTAGTTATATTAAAAGTATTGACAATACTCGAATTCTATTCTACAAAACTTGATTATCGAGAAGCTTTTTCAATACCTTAAGGAAAACTCGATGATAAATGGAAGTATTAACATTAAAAAGTTGTACAAGCACTAGAATCATTGGGAAAAGTTGAGTATTATAATAACTTCTTAACACTTTCATTAGAACTCGAGAAATGGATTAAAGTGTTCATCTTTTTCATTACAATATTTCTAGAAGAACTCAAGTATCAACAAAAGTATTACTAGAACTCGAGTACTACTTCATGAACTTCAGGTTTTGCTCATACATTTTTCAAACAATACTCAAATATTAAGAATCATAACTCGAGTATTACTTTATATGACAATATCTCAATTTGTTAGTAAACCCATCTTTATATGAAACATTTCCCTTTCCATACTTCATTTATTTAAATATCAACTGCTCTCATAAATGCTTTATTTTATTACATAGGAACAGGGTATGGGTCTTCCTCTAGTGTAGGCTCAACTGCCGAAATCACAGACAATGTCATACAGCATGCCAGAGCGATTATATCACAATTTGTCAGCAAACAACGTCATACAACATCGAACATTGAATCTGAGAGTAATGAATATGAAGCTTTTCCTAATGGCTAAATAATGTTGCCCATCTATAACTAGGAGAGCATTCAAGAAGGAAGAGACTTGAATGACAAATTTGCATTTACTCTTCGTTCACATACTTCATCCGTTACAATCTATTTGCATTCATACCTCAGTATTTAGCAATCAACTCTTGAGAGAGTATTATATTTTATCCAAAATTATCATTTGTGAGAGAAACTCAAGATACGAGAGTCTTGAGAAAGTTGTTGGGATTGACTCAAAAACAGAGAGAGTAAGTCTCTATATTAGTCAAATAGATGTTAAGAGTGCATTTCTAAATGGTTATATTGTGGAGGAGATTTATGTGGAACAATCTCCTGGATTTGAGCATGTTGCTAAACTGAATTATGTTTATAAATTGAAGAAAGCACTTTACGGGGGTAAAGCAAGCTTCTAGAGTTTGGTACGAAAGGCTAATCAACTTCTTAATTAACAAAGGTTTGCTAGAGGAAAGGTAAACACTACTTTATTTATTAAACATTATAAATCTGATATGCTCATTGGCATACGAGCGAGTGCTGATGAGGAATAGAGAATTGATTGCATATAAAATAATTTCACAGATAATACTCAAATTTTCCAAATAGTTCAATGTCATCTCTATTCACATTTTACAAGATATATAAATATATATATCTATATCAACAAGATCAATATCATAGTGAATATATCACAATGATCATGAAGATCAAATGGATCAATAATATCATGATTACTCTTTTTAATCATTGAGTCTCCCTTGCAACTCCCCTACCTTATTTCCTTTGACTGAATCCATGGATTGAGGCCGTCCCATATGACTGTAGCTACCCCAAAAGCTAACTGTCTAAGTGATGTAGATTGGTCATGTTCATAGAACATAAGTCTGGGTCATGGTTTCTCCCCTTAACATCAACAGGGTGTCATGGATCATCCAATGTACAATCGGAAGTTCTCCATCCTTATTTCCTCTTTAAGCATGCTAGATGTTCACCCCCTTATTTCCTCTTTAATAATCTCCATTCAATAACCACATCACCTCCCCCAAAATCTCATCAATCATTTTTCTAAAGCTCGAGCAAGGCATATACACAATTTGTCATCAACAATATATACGCATACAAATATTCAGCAGCACTTTCCAACCAATAGCTTCATGCTCAAAAGTCACAACAGAATAACAAGAATATTTATTAAAAGCTTGGCAAACAGTATCATTATAACATATCATTTCTTTGACTCCATATTTCACAATGTATTTTTAACATTATTAATGCAAAATTTATCCAATAATAATATGTTCATCACAATAAATTCAAAATCACTCACAAACATTTTCCAAGCATCCATAATAAGTGAAAAACAGTTACCTTACGCCAAAGCAATAGTACACTATCACCCCAATCAACAACTCAAAGCTTAAGTCACTAAAAATACAATCAATCTACACAATTAATTTGATTACATATTAGTGTAATAATACTCAAAACAATAATGTAACTTTAAATAAATCCCATTCACACTTTGGTCACATAATGAAATTCCCAACCTTAAATAAATTGCTCAATAGCATTTTGATTGGCTCCCCAGTTCAAAATAGTGAGTGTTGAGTCTAGGATAATAAAAAAATATTATAAAATCATAATGGATCCAAATAAAAAATCTAAACCAATTAAAATCCTTTATAAACATTCCTCTACATCCCCATAACTTTGCATTATCAAAACTTAAAACTTCATCAAAACCCTAACACAAAAATATCCTCTATCCAACACAAAAATACTACCATTAGAAAGAGGAAACTACCTAGAACAACTTCTATGAATAAGAAGGAGAAGTGAAAAGGAGAGATTTTACTTACATAAATGATCCCTAAATGTTGTCCTAGGAGAGTTCCTTGTTGTCGTTGGCAACAGAAAGGAGGAAGGGAGAATGAAAGCGAAGATGCGGGTGGGGTATTTTAATACCCCCACATGCCTGGCAAGCTAACACTTAAGTTTATTATCGTTGATAGAAAGGGATCAGACTAGCAAAATCGCTTGAAATTGAAGGTTGGCAATGATGAATATGTCATGAGAGCAACTTTGCTGCTTGATGAAAGATTGATGAGGCAAATGGAACCCGAGAGCAAATTCCTGCTTATAACAATGGTTTGTCGTGGCGAAAGACGGCCTCAAACGACAGAAAACACAACTTACATTGAAATAATTATCTTTTAATTACAAAATAATTCCTAAATAAAATTTAGGTTGTTACAATCATAATAATTTAAAATAAATATTTGTTTAAAACAATTTATTATTTATTCTATATAGAGTGTTTGCATTGATTCAACTTGAGTTAAATAATTTATTTGTGTTGTCAGAGATATTATTGAAGCTTTAATTGGTTTAAGATGTTGCATAAATTAAGAAATTATAATTTAACAATTTTATGTTGAAATCCTAAACTTTAATTTGGGGATTTTGTAAAATCGAAGTTAATTTGGGCTTCAATTGAGTTGTTGGGTTCAGGAGAATATTTCGATTTTGGTCAAAATAAATAGTTGAGAGTCTATTGAGAGTAGAAATTTTGAATAATTATTTCAAAACTTTAAATGCATACAATCAAGTTAGTTATTTATTTGATATATTAAATTTGTATATACATTATTGTGTAGATTAATTTTATTGTGGTTAGTGCTTTTGTGACTTAAGCTTACAAATTATCATGTAGTTGAGGTAACTTCATTTTATATGACTGCATGGATTGTAAGGTAGTTTCTATACTTTAGTTATTTATTTTGAATTTTATCACTATTTTTATGTTAGTTATTTATTTTGAATTTTACCTCTATTTTTATGCATTCAATTTTAATGACTAGGACATACTTTTAAAAGAATATGTTTTGCTTGAAGATAAATATGAAAAACTGTTTTAAGCTCATCTTTCTTTTGAAAGGATTGTGGTTTAATGTACTTTTGTGGGATTGAAATATTAGGTTGTATTGAAGTAAATTGATGAACTTCTAATGATTGAACTTGTGGTATATCTAGTTGCCTCTACTTCTAATCTCAGCGGTTAGCTTTAATGTGGCTTAGACTAAGGTGGAGAGTCGACCGAGACCCAAGTGGGGGCTTGATACTCTTTTATTCTAGACATAGGAGGGAGAATGAAGGGGGCCTGTTTGATTAATGTGACTATTGAATCTTGGCCTTATTACTCAGCGTATTAAACCGGATCCACGCCATGGAGTGATATAGAGAAGTAGGTTGGAGGGATCATATGTGAATTAAGATTGTATTGTAAACCTTGGTTATGTTTGAATATTAAATGTTGATACTTCTTTACTAACTTACAATCCCATAACATATATTCTGTAAATAACCGTCAGTAGTTGGGACTTTATATCTTACCTCATAGTTGTTTATTGTTGTTAGGAAATGACCTTGTTTTTCTTTTGAAAGCCATGTATGTTTGTCATAAAGGCATAATCACAAAAATAATTGGTCGTTTATTGTATATGGAAATTTTATAGCTACAGACGGGAATTCAGACCGGTCATTCACAAGCTCGGACTTAAATGAGTCGGCCTGTTTAGGCTCGATTGCAAAAGCTGCTCTATTTGCGCGGCCTAGCCGTTGTGCCAATGCCCTTTAACTTTTTTTTTTTTGGGCAAAAACAATCAATTTTAACTTCCAACAGCAATATCTTGACTTGAAAGTATAGAAAGTTGGCTCTAAACCACATCAATTATAATAAACACTTAAACTTCATTTCATATGAAAATAAATCTCACAACAGAAAAAGATTTTGTTACAACATTCAATTATCATCATTATCTTCAATTTCAAAGACATTTGAATTTGTTTAGACTTCACTATGAATATGCTTAGAATATTCTGTTTTATAATTCTAATTATGTAAATCTTTCACTATTAAGATTTAAAGGAAAGTTGTCATTACGATGATTAACATTAATTAAGGTTGAACGTATTAACTAGAAATACCTTTAATAAATGGGTGAATGATATATACCTAGAGGTAAGAAAATATAATAATGTATTTTCTTTTTGAAATAGACTAATACTTCAATACATTGATGGGCATAAATTAGATGTGAAATTTAACCTTTATCCGTGGGGGTGTTGATGGACTGGTCATAATGTCCTTGTTATATATGTTTGCCTTCTCCTTTATGTTAAAAACATGTGATGATTAATAATAATATAGTGAGATAGGTAAGAAATTGTTGTCACAGTTAATAATAATACATGATGGTTAAAAGCATCTTTCATTGGGGTATTGTTTTGAAAATGGAATGTGTTTTTTTTTAATTTTAAATTCTTAATAACAGAAATAAAAAAAATATATGGCAGATTTAAACATGCCGATCTTTTAAACCCACGATCCTTTAGGAATGACCCTTTTATACATGTTTCATTTGGGAAGTTCAAAATTACAGATTCAATTGATAACTCCCCATTTTGAATAGAATTTAATATACATTTTAATATATTTGGGGAGTTATTAATACCAAATCAATAGTTTTATAAGTGATTTTGATAAGATATGAAATTAGCACATGATTTGGGGATTTTAATATAAATATAATAATTTTAGAAACATTTAGGATTAATGAAAACAATAAAAAGATTGTGGTTTTGATGTTTGGTTAATTATTATTACTACTACATGATTTGTGTCACATCCCTTTAAGAAGGAAGAAAAAAGGGGCAGTCGGCAGAGGAAAAAACAAAGCGCGCACACACACGATGGTCAAGATGAGAAAAAGAAAGAAAGGATAAGAAAAGAAACGCACGCGAGAAGAAGCATAAGTCAAAAAGGAGGGAGCAAAATATTAATGAATGAGGAAAAAGAAGAAAAACAGGAAGGAAGGGAAGCGAGACGCAGTCGAGGCGAGGTAATATAAATACCTCATCACTCCTTCCTCATTCATCAGTTGCTGTTGCAGTGGAGAGGAAGGAGGTGCGTTTCTAAGTTTTTCTTGTTGAGATTATTTAGGTAACTAAAATCTCTTCTTTTCCATATACTGCTTTTATAAAAGTTATTCTATATATTTTTATCTTCCTAATGGTGGTAGGTTTATTATGGTTAGAGGATATTTTTAAGGTTAATGGTTTGAGAAGTTTTGAGTTTTGACAGTATAAGATTACAGTAATGTAAAGGAATTTTAATAGATAATTTTCAATGGTTTAGAACTTGATCACTATAAAAGTTGAATTATTACTATGATATATATATGTACATATGTGGGTAGCTGTACATATATATTTTGAAAAATATGAAAGTGAATATATACGTATATTTGTGCATATAGGTGTGTACAAATATGTAAGTTGGTGTATGTGGGAATATTAAAGAATTTGGGAATGTAAGAAAATGAAACAAAGTCTGCTATTGAATTATGGAAAATGTGAAAAGTTGCTTAAGTTGCAACTTTTGAGCAATTATTTGAGAATATTGATGGACTAGATTTGGTGAAT
>JANTPZ010106661.1:0-41788 GCA_025593235.1 Vachellia pachyceras
CCACAACATCATCATATGTGTAGAGCCTTGACCTAGAATTCAACATATAAAGAGTGCAAGCTGAGGATGCTATACTTAAATTAGGACACAATAGATTCCAACCCAATGTTACTTACATCTCTAGGCAGAAGTCGTCTTCCTTGGGTTTATCCAAAGATCGAAAGTGAACAACCTAGATGTATCAAATACAGATTAACAACTTCAGTTGCTGGCTTACCATCTTTAAATTTATAGAAGATAAGTTTAAGTATCCTGTAGAAAAAGGATTGCAATGTTTTACTTGATACATAAATTAAGAATCTAGCAAGGATTTTAAGTGAAAACCAGCAACAAGCATAAGCGTGCACACATGGAGAGGAAAATAGTAAAAACAAAAAACCTGATAGCACACAATACGCAGAACAGGAATCTCGGCAAGATTCATGTCCAAATCACGTGTGAATCAAAAACTAAAATTGCATGTATAACCCATAAGGAAAAAAAATACCTGACGGTTGTGCACATATTCTAAATATGAAGACACATCCGGGTAGCGGACATGTTCACTCTCCATCAAGGAAGCCTTCTGAAAGCATATAATATCTCCATCTTCAAGCTGCAAATTAAGAAAAACAAAGTAAATCTACAAGGACAACAAACAAAACTCACTGAAGGTCAATTGGGAACAGTGTATACCTGGCATGCTCGAAATGTGAGTTTCTTGTCAATAGGTTCACACATGACATTAGGCTCAAATTTAATTTCCTGCACATGACAATTCATCAATATCACATGAATAAAACCACATAGAACGACACAAACAAAAAACAATCACTCTTCACTAGTTCATTAGTGCCTAAAATAGCCATCACAGCTTAGCTTTTACACCTGATGTGCATAGAGAGAGAAATAAGAGAGAAACTGTATATCCAAGACGAGTTCCTACACATGTAAATCCCTATTTATGCTAATACTTCCTCTAACTAACTAATAAGCCCTTGAACTAACATAACCACGTAACAACCAAACCCCCCCCCCCCCCAAAAAAACCCCAAAAAAACATCCTTCTCCTCAAGGATTAGTGCAATTGTTGAAAAACGACATTCAAGAATGTAGAAATAATAGTTGGATTTAGCACATTAGAGGTACCACACACTTTATAATATTACTGAACCCACAAACAACATAGCTCAAAAACAAATCGTCAAAATCTCTTGATGTCACTGAGCCATTTCTAACGAATGGTCTACTATCTAACATAAAAAACCATAATCCTCAAAGGATAAGCCCACTTTCACAATCCAGATAAGCCTAGCTCCTTTAAATCCATATAGTTGCTTATAGGCCCAAAACTCCATGGTATTAATGAAAAACAACTGGAGAGCAGTACCAATGCAATCTCCAAGGAGTGTCAGGCCCTTAGAGAGGTACTGTGCATGTGTTAGACAAGAGTCAGAGAAAAACAAGCTTCTTCTCATACCCTTTTAATTTGCGCGCTTGAGAATTTGACTTGACTTTATCAATGCAAAACAGCTCTCTCGCCATTATTTGGTCATTAGAACTCAAAAATAGATATGAGAGTATAGACCCAATGTGTGCAACCCTATTTAAACAACAACAACTAGTCAACCCAGTCAATTAAGCGAATCTAACTGCAGCTTCTTCTTCTATCACATTCTAGTAGTTCCTTTTAACTAAGTCAGCATGTTGAAGCTTCTGCCGGTGTCATACGAAATTGCCAGTGTGAAAAACTTGGCTTGAAACCTAGGGCACTTCTCCAGTCAATGAATGATTAGATCAAACTTCAAAGAAATTGATGGCATCCTTCCTATTCGGTCTTTTCAAATCAGCGAATGTGGACAGTAGCAATGACGAAACATGTGACCCAACAGATGAAGAATGAAACCAAGCAAGGACGGACTTGTTTCTTCAGCCTCCATGGCTACAAAAGTTTCCATGGTGAGTGAGGTTCTTGATTCTTCAAACTTCTAATCTGCGTCTCTTGGAATCTTAAATTCCTCCTTGGCACATACATGTTCTTACTGCTTCAGAATCTTGAATGCCTCATCATTGTTCTGTTTTCAACTTCATTCTGACCATCAAGCTCGTTTGCAAATGACCGCGAAAGCTTGTGAATAGAAATGAGTAGAGGCTCATTCTTGTTCAGTGTTTGAGAGATGTCATTGTTGATAGAAAATGATGAGGACCGAAGAGAGCATGGCGATGCAAAAGATAGTCCAATGAATGTGTTTACTCTTTCTTGTTGGATTTTGTTGAGCGTTAGGTCATCTTCCTTGATAAAACCACATTCATTTTCTATGCCCTCAGACCCTTGTAAGCCCTCTAGTTCTTTGACATTGTTATTTGCAACTTCAGATCCAATATTCTTACAAATTTTTTCATCTTCATAACCATCCTTCAATTTCACCGTTACTTCTGCAACTGGTTCATTTTGTTTCTGGTTTTTCACATCATTAATATCGACGTCGTCATCTTCATCTATTCCATTTTCTTTGGAATTGGTGGCTTGCACTTGCAAGTCACTCTGATCTTTATCGTCATCTTCCACATCTGAGTCTTCTGGTAGAATTGTCTTCGGTCCATATCGCTCATGAATGTCGGCAAGCAAATTGTTTTGGGAAGACTGCTTGGAACAAAGAATCGGACTACACCTCGAAGCTTTAGCTGAAGTCCATTGATGAATACCTTGACAGCAGTGGACTCTGGAAGGCACATGTATGGTAGAAGATTTTTGAATTGTTATGCGTACTCCTTAAAAGTAGAGAGATGATTTAGCTGTCCTAACTATGTCATAGCACCGACAATCGTCTTTTTGGAGACCTCCAACGGCAGCGGCCAAAGGCTTGCTCTGATACCATTGATGTGCATAAAAAGAGAAATTGTATATTCAATATCCAAGGCGAGTTCATACGTCTCTGTTAATCCCTATTTATACTAATACTTCCTCTAACTAACTAACAACCCCTTGAACTAATATAACCACGTAACACCTTCTTGCTACACTCATAAGGAATCCATCAATTTCCATGAAGCACAATGCAATCATTTGTAACAAATCAATTCTTTAATACTTGGCTCAGGCTTAAAGGAAAAAGGCATGATAATTTTGAGCTGTCTATCTATCTGTCAATATATATATCTCGGCCAAATGTTTATACATATATATCAAGTGTGTGTGTGTATTGCAACGTAGGCCACTAACAGATGGAGTCTGAAATGCTTACATTTTAATCATTACTTAAGATCCCAATACACAAGTAAGCTGACAGCATTTATGATTATTGGAATGAGAGGAAAATGTTCTCTCTTCATCCATATTATCGTTGAGCAGCATACATTATATAGCAGATTGAATATCCTATTAAGGTAAGGATAATTAATCTGATTACAATCAATCATAAATGCCTAGAATCAAGGAATACAAACTGAAAAATTAAAAATAGCACTGAACATGGCAACATTATAGGAAACAATCAAATTTGAATTCTAACACTCCCCCTCAAGCTGGCGAATATTATCTATCATTCCCAGCTTGCTTCGAAGTCCTTCAAATTTGACTCGAGGAATGAGCTTGGTCATGATGTCTGCAATTTGGTCTGCTGACCTTACATATCCAATTTAATGATGCCAGCTTTGACTTTCTCTTTGATGAAGTGCTTATCAATTTCAACACGTTCCGTTCGATCATGGTAGACTGGATTCTTGGTCATCTCTATGCTTACCTTGTTGTTACACCAGAGGTCCAAGGGGCCTTCGTATGGAACTCTAAGTTCCTTCAAAAGTCTGATGAGCCATATTCCTTCACATACCCCAAGAACTACAGCTTTCAATTCAGCTTCAGCATTGCTTATGGATACCACGGTCTGTTTCTTGCTCCGCCAGGTGACAAGATTACCCCAAACATATGTGCAATAACCTGTTATTGATCTTCGGTTATCCACAAATCTAGCATGATCTGCATCAGCGTAAATCTCTATATTTCTGCACTTCCCTTTACAAAATAAATTCCTCTTCAGGGATCTCCATTCAGGAAAACATTCTTGACATCCAACTGATGTAGTGAGCAGTTGAGATTGGCAGCTATAGATAAAAGGACTTTGATGGTGTTGAACTTTGCTACTGGTGCAAAGGTCTCCTACTAATCAATCCCTTGTGTCTGGGTGTACCCCTTTGCAACTAGCCATGCTTTATATTTGTTTATGCTTCCATCTGGATTTAATTTTGGAGTGAAGATCCATCTGCATCCTACTGGTTTCTTGCCCCTAGAAAGGTGGTGATCTCCCATGTTTTATTCTCCTTAGGGCCCTCAATTCTTCCGCTGCTTGTTTCCAGTTAGGATTGGCCATGGCCTGTTGGAATGTATCTGGTACTTTGATCTGTGCACTATTCACCACAAAACTCTGCATTCTAGCAGATAAATTGCCATATGAGACATCTTTGAATGGGATGTTGAGTACAAGATCTTACCCCCTTTCTGAGTGCAATAGGCCAACCCAATTCCTCACAATTTGACGCCGGGTTAGAGTCATGGTGCTGCCTTAGAATGTTCGAAATTCTATCATTGCTTTCTTCCTCTTGATCCTCTGACATCATCCCATCAGGACTAAGTTTTCCAACCACCCCAGTATCAATCTCAGCATTGGTTTCCATAGTTTGGGTTGTGTTTGGGGAGGCTGAGGTTGCAGGTTCAAGTTCAGGTTCAGGTTCAAGTTGGTTTATTGGTATAGGTATATCTGGGATCTCAAGTTCTGTAGGATTTTCAGGCTGGTTTGTTGGTATGTCTAGGTTTTCAGGTTCCCAAATTAGCCATTCCACACCATTGTTCTCCCCCTGAATGGGTAATTTAGGGTAGTAGGCATCATCCTTATAGAAAACTGTATATTTGGATACTATCATTTTTCGAGTGGTAGAACAATAGCACTTGTAGCCCTTTTGTGTAGTAGAGTATCCCAAGAAGATACATTTGTCAACCCTAGCGCTTAGTTTTCCCCCATGATGGTTATACACAAATACTACACATCCAAACACTTTCTGGGGTATAGTGGATATGAGAGGAGAGTTTGGATATGTTTCAAGGAGGCATTGAATGGGAGTGCTAGAGTCAAGAATTTTGGAAGGCATTTGATTGATGAGATAAGCAGCAGTTAACACAGCATCACCCCAAAACACATTTGGAACATTTCGTTCGATCATAAGGGCTAGAGTTACTTCCAAAAGATGCCTATTTTTTCTTTCAGCAACTCCATTATGTTGAGGTGTGTATACACAGGAGGTTTGATGGTGAATTCCTTGCTGATCAAGAAATTCTCTGAAGGGTCGACTCAAGTATTCTTTGGTATTGTCACTCCTTAACACTTTGATGGAGGTGTGGAATTAGGTGTGGACAAAGGAGTGAAAATTTTTTAATATTTGGAGCACTTCAGATTTTTCTCTCATCAAGTATACCCAGATAATTTGAGTATGATCATCAATGAATGTGACAAACCACCGTTCTTGGTTTAGGGTTTTCATTTTGGCAGGGCCCCATATATCACTATGGATTAAGGTAAAAGGTGCCGTAGGCGTGTAGTTTTGTTTGGGATAAGAAGATCGGATTTGTTTGGCCAACTGACAAGTTTCACAATGAAAGGAGTAGAATCTTTATTGAGTAAGTTTGGAAACATGCTTCATTTAATTAAAACTGGGGTGGCCTAACCTAGTGTGCCACAAGCGTACATCTTTATTATTAGAGTTGGAGCTAACTAACGCCTTCCTTGCTCCATTCTTCTCGGTGCTTGAACCATCAAGATAATAGAGTCCATCCCATTCCTTAGCAACGATTCCAATCCTCCTCCCCAATGTCAAATCCTGAAACACAACTTTTCGAGTTAAACATCACCGGACAATCGTGATTACTCGTGATCTTATTCACAGAGACTAGATTGCATGTAAGAGCAGGCATAAATAATACATTGTGAATTTCAAGGTGTTCAATAACACTACAATCCCAATTCCTTCAACCTTTGTAAATAAACTATTAACCAGTTTTACTCGGAGATTCTCATGGCAGTATTTGATTCCTTTAAATAAAGATTTATTACCAGACATATGATATGTTGCTCCAAAATCCACTATCCAGGTGTCTGCACTAGTCATCATTGCATTAAGAGCTTTAATAGAGTTACCTGACTCACCAAGTTCACATTGGGGCTAGACTTTGACTTATTCTGTTTGTCAAGTATCTTTCGCAATATCTGTAGCTCCCCCTTACTCCGGTGTTCTTCCTCTTTCTCTTCAGATGAGGTGTGATGACTTTTTCCATCTTGTCGGGGTTTTGGCCTCACATTGGACGGTCTTCCATGTAGTTTCCAGCACCGTCTCTGGTGTATCCCTTCTTGTTGTAGTGATTGCACCATTTGTTGCCTTTCTTCTCGTGGTGCTCATATGACTGAGGGCCTTTAGCGACAAGCGTTGAGCCTTCCCCAAGTGGTTGAGTACCTTGGGTGAGTTGTCTTCTGCTCTCCTCAAACTTCATCATGTTAAAGACTTCAAACAGTGAAGGCCGTGGTTTTAACCCCATAATCCTGCCTCTTAGTTCCTCAAAAACATCTGTAAGACCTAGTAGGAAGGCAATCGTACGGTCCTTCTCTACCAATTGCCTGAAATATTGAGCATCATCAACATCTTTCCATGGGTAAACTTCAAAGAGATCAACTTGCTGCCATATTTGCATCAGGGTATTGTAGTATTGAGTCACCGTATAGTTACCTTGCTTCAAATCCCAAAGCTGCCTCTTTAATTGATTAAGAGCTGTAGTGTTGTCAAAGGTGGAGTATGTGCGTTTTGTGGCATCCCATATTTCCTTAGCTGTCTTGACAAGGATATAACCTTCACTAATTTCAAGGGTCATAGAGTTACATAACCAAGTCATTACCTGATTATTTTCCGCAAACCACATATCGAAACTTGGATCTGTTGGAAGAAGCTGGGGTGCCTGGCCATTGATATATTTCTCCATTCTCCTCCCTCTTAAATATATCAACACACTTTGGGACCACTGCAGATAGTTACTGCCATTGAGTTTATGGTTAATAACCATTGTTTGATTTTCTCCAGCAGCTGCTACTTCTTGGGCCATCTCAGTTTTGGTTGAAGATGGGGTAGATGAGGAGTTTATTTGAGTTTCACGATTCGTACCACTTGCTAGGGCTATAGGAGTTGGGCCCATATCGACTAGGCGCCTTGGAACAGAGCCAAAAGAAGGGGAAAGTTGATCAGATTCATTTTCTGGACAGCAGTTGACGGTGGCACGTGGCTATCACACGCCGTGGACGACGTTAGCGGGTGAGGGTCACGTGCAGCTCAAATTGCGGTCGAACTCTGGGAACTGGCCGGTCGGCGGCCTTTGCAACGGTTGGTAAGGGCGGTGACGTCAACGGACCACTGTTTGAGAGATCTGGTACCGTCAGTTCCTCTCTCTCACGTTTCATTGTGCCTCCGATTTGCTTTCACTCTGTCTCTCTCTCTCTCTCTCTCAGTCGCTCAAATGCTCTCGGCCTCTCAGATACTCTCTGCCTCTCAAGCTTTCGAACATTCGGACAGAGGACTCAAGGAGGTCCTCGTCTCTCTTGCTTTCAGTTTCTGGATGCTCTAATACCATATTAGAATATGAGAGGAAAATGTTCTCTCTTCATCCATATTATCGTTGAGCAGCATACATTATATAGCAGATTGATTATCCTATTAAGGGAAGGATAATTAATCTGATTACAATCAATCATAAATGCCTAGAATCAGGGAATACAAATTGAAAAAATTAAAAATAGCACTGATCATGGCAACATTATAGGAAACAGTCAAATTTGAATTATAACAATGATAGAACACTATTCACATACAGTAGAAGAGGAAAGCATGCAAGATCCTAAAAATATGTTAATGTGCAAACAGGTCAATAAGGAAGTGGATTGGTGGAATACAAGCTGGAGTTAGATACACCAAAACTATTGCACATACCATCTATCAAGATGGTGAATGGGAATTTATGTGCTTTATTTATACTTTATCTCTATCAAACTCATTAATTACAAAGCCAGTTCTTTGTTAGTACATATACCTGTCAGTGGTGGAGTGAACTATAGTAGAAAGCACTCAACTATCTTCCCAACCCCAACAGCTCTCAGCTCTCATCATTTTGGCTTTATCCAACCCAAAGGTAGCACTTGGTCATCCATCCAAGCATTTTCCTATGCTTTCAAATTTATATATACAAACCTATAACAAAGACCCCTTTTAAATTGCACTTTCACATTGCTTACCTCTAACTCAAACCTAAGCCTTATACCTTACCATCACTCACCAAGTGCTTCTCTATGCACCCAGAAGAGCAATTTCCTTTGTTTTGCCTTGAGGCCAAGACAGCTTTCTAGGGAAAAGATCCTAATAGAACACTACTCACCTACAGCGGAAGGGGTAAACAGGAAAGATTATCAAGAGAAGTTGAACTAGTGGGGAAACAAATCAATAGAAAGTGGGTCTGGGACTACTGCACGTTAGAACCACTAAGATAGAGGATTGGAATTTATGTGCTTCATTTCTACTTTTTTCCCCCTGCTATATTCCTTAATTAGAGTCAGTCCTTTGCTAATCTAGACAGGCAGCAGCTGTTAGAGGAAGAGTCAGATTATTATTGGATTATACCGATTATTAACATCCTTGCACTTATTATATTATTATGTGATTGTTATTGCACAACCTGGAAAACAAGTACAGCATATCTGTTTCTGAACCCTAAGCCCCCTATCTAATGATTAAACTACGATTGAGCAAGAATCAACCAATCCACACATGAAGCTACAATTGACAGAATATAAAGAATGACAACATAAACCAACCTCATAAAGTGCTATCTCTTCCTCAGGATCAAAACCAGCCATTTCATTCAATTTTCTCACGATTTCTGATGGCTTGCCAGTACCCTTAACAAAAAGCCTTCCAACATAACTGCCATCATAGGGGGAAGAATATGAAATCAGCTGAGTCTTATAGCTCAACAAATGTTAGAATAAACAAGTTATGCATTACCGTAGCTCCTCTTTTTCAGGATCATACAACTTGAAGAAAAGTAAAATATCATCCTTTGTCTTCTCGGGAGGTACAATGGGTCGTCGATCCTAAATAACAATAAAATTGTCAACAGGACTCTGCAAATTACCCTTTGATGCTATCAAAGTGTATACAATTATCAAACATTACCAGCCCCATCTCCACTTCCAAAAACAACTTTAGTTCAGCATTGTGAACTTTGTTTGATACATCCCTCAATTGTCCAACCTGCAATATAGTAAGAGGATTAAGATAAAGTAATAGCCACATTTATACCCTACAGAAATGGAGAATCAACAGCATATAGATAGGACATACAAGTAATAGAACCAACCAACAGACCAACCAGGAAGATTCACTTAATCTAAAGATCCAAAACAACCAATTTAGGTAGTGCACTTCATTTTTGGGAAACAAAAAACAGCCAACCACAGTTGGAGAAGTCAAAGGGATAAATGAAATAATAATGATGATGATGATGATGATGATGAGGAGGAGGAGGAGGAGGAGGAGGAGGAGGAGGAGGAAACAACACAGGTAGAATTAACCACGTGGTCCAATAAAAAGTTTCAAACCAAATGAAATTGGCATGTCTTGACATAAGATGAAATAAATCGCTAATACAGAAACCATATAGGGGTTATATAAAATTTTAGTTCCCAAAAACAAGCATAAGAACTCAAAAGTTAAAAAGATCTATGAAAAAGAAACATATGAAGCTTGTGATTGATAAAGGCCAAATCAAAATCTGGGCTTTGTGATGGGAGTGACAGAGAGGGCACAACAAGAAAAGAACCAAACAAATAAGGAAAGACTTAAAAGAAAGAAGATTTCACAGATTGTGTCTCCTCCATAGGTGTCAATGGCCGGTTAGGACGATATGTATGGTTTTGTCGCTTTGCCCATAACCAAAAGCGTTGCAATGGCACTGGTATACCAAACTCTTTGGCAATTTCCTCCTGCATTTTAAATTTAATGTAAAAAACATAAGGATCAAACATAAGAAAAAGGGCAATCCAAAAATGCACTATGAAGAATATGCAACAATCATAGCCTATATTTGGGAAAAAAGAAAAAAAAAATCATAGCCCATATTGTATATTTATTCTGCAGATACTACTGTCCAAAAATAAGCAGACAGCAGAGGCTCATGCAATATATACTACATGTTCTTCCAATCAAAACATCATAATCTCTGCATCCAATTCTCAGTTCTATTTGTTGTATGAAAACTCTCCTTGCGGAAACAACTTCAATGCTCATTTGATCTAAGAAAGAAGAGAGAAAACCCTAATTTTCCCTTAAGTCACTGACACTCATCCTGCCTTTGTTAAAAAACATGTTAAATAACAGAAAATATAAAAAAATGACACTAGTCTCTATTTATTAGCATGAAAACATGTAGGTCAAAACTCAAGCATGGAAAAACAAGAAACACAAATGGAATGCTCAATCCAAATTTAAGTTTGAAAGGGTATTCATATAACATTTGTCCCAACAAAATAGCTACTCCTCTGATCCTATTTATAAGGCAAAGAACGAAAATGTTTTTTTGGTCCTATATAAGTCATGTCATTAAAATGTTTATCTTAATTTACAATGTTACCTTCATTTATTGTTGTGTAGACGTTCCACTCTAGGGGTAAATGTATATTAAAATAGAGAAAGAGTTACAAACTTGTCAAGTTTTAAGGTAAAGTTAATAAGGTTCAAAACTTTTCTGGGTTCCAATAAAACATGTTGGAAGTGCCTTATAAATAGGACTAAAGGAGTATAACATTGATGACAACATTCATATTATCATATTATTTTCATATTGGAATGTCAATGAGACTGCCCCCTATCTATGAATAATTTTTTAACATTATTTTCCTCTAACTAACATACATGATGGCTTAAGGAATATAACGTAAAAATAACAATTTGGTCTATTCTCAACTTTATGCAATAAAACAGAAACACTTAATAAGGAAGTATAATCAAGATTCATGTCTAGTCAATGCAGCTAAATAAGCAAAGTCAGAAATAAACCAAAATTAGTACATGCCAAGTCAGAATACTACTTGCCAAAGAACTTAAGAACATGGTAAATGATGATACCCTGAACATGTTAAAAGGCATCTGCTTTTGGAACCGTAAGCTCCTCACTTTGCCATGGTCTACAAGGTCAAAATATATATCCCTTCCAATTTGATCTGCGAGATCTTCATCCCGTGCCACCTAAGAACAATTCTATCCGTGATTTTTGCCCCCACAATCAGTAATATTCAAATTGTAATTTAACTTGGACCTCACAGCACTAGACTCTGGAAGTAAATGTGAGACACACAAAAGTTATTATTGATTAAGAAAAAGGTTGGAAAGCTAAGAACCTTTATAATAGTATAAAGATGAGCCTCTGCCTTTTCTTTCTTTTTGTGCTCTTTTTCTTCTTGTTCTTTCTTCAACCTCTCCTGCAACAATCCATTGTATGAAATGGATCAGTTTCCCAAGAATAGAACAACAGAAATAGCACGAAAAAAGTCATGGACTAACAGAATCCCCTGCTTCAGAGGTTCATAGTTCATAGAATAATAAATTGTAATTCATTGACCTATACTGCTCATGAAGGAGAAAAAAGAAAAAAAGATAAGGTGATGATTGAAGAAGGTTAGCTGACATCAGTCAGCAAGCTGATTGCATTAGCTGTCAGTCTATGACAAGCTCAAGTATCAAAATATATGACTAACTGACTGAATATTTTAGATGTTAAATTTGCAAGTTTAAAACAAAACATTTCATTCCGAGCCCAACTGTAAATCAAAATAGAGTCTTACCCTCAAATGTTCAGCAATGTCTTTCTCATCAACATTGCATATTATTTTGTCCTTGTCACTTTCACGTATATACACCAACATATAAGCATTTGAATATTTCGTGAATTTAAAAGGAGTGTTATTGAATCCAGGATTGGTCTGTGGTAACTGTCAACAGAAATGATTGAACCGTAAACAAATATTCAAAGGTTTAAGGAGATCGGACAATGGCAGCCACAGAAAAATAAATTACCTCCTCCTCACCACCATATTGTTCCTCTAATGCCCGTTTTATGTCTTCTTTTGTCACCCTCTCATCATCAAATTTGTACCTGAAAAGGGCAGTTAGATTTCCAAGCACAAAGTGCAGAAAATGATGACAGTCATTGAAAAAATGCAATATAGAAAAACGATGGAAAGGGGCCTACCACTTGCTGCATACATATGCTCATTTAAATGCACTTAAAATTATATTTCACCAAAGCTAACAAGTAATGAATACAAAGACTCTTTCCTCTCTTCTCATACTAACTACATCTTTTTTCCACTCCCTAGGTGGATTCAGTTCTTGAGGATGGCACATTCAGCCTTTCAAATGCTTCTGACTACAAAAATACTCCCCCTAAAAACTTGTGCATTTTTTTTAATCAAATGAAAACTTATGCTTGTTAATAAATTGAAAACTAGAACAACAAATCAAGTGTGTTCATCAAAACCCATTGATGCACTTCTGTACAATATCCTAGTCCCAGAAGAACATCTCAGGGAAATAGTGAAATAGTCCCATGCCCCATCTCACTCATACGAAAGACAAGCAAGATTAAAAGCAAATGACACTAAAGATCTGTAAACACTTATACATACCACTGATCAGAGAGAGTTGGCCTGATAAAAGCATAATAATGTCCACCATGCACACCACCACTGTGAACCAAAACACTAGGAAAAAATTCAACATCATCAGGCAAAGAATATAAAAAAGAAATGCATACAACTAACAGCACTATTATAGGCTGATAAAGAATAGAGTAGGGGGAAGGAGGTATGGACTAAGAGAGGAGAAAGCTTCAGGAGAAACAGGGAACTGAATAGTGCACTACCATTATCAATGATAATAATCTAAATTACAATGCTTAGCTTTATTTAAAGGAATCGTAGGCTAGGCTACTGCCACTAACTAATTACCCAACAGCGATAACTAACAATTCCTTTTCCTACCAATGGCCTTGTAACTTAGTGGCATGAAAGCTTCTCTTTAAGTTTAAGGTCACTAGTTCAATCCCACTTCTAACCTCAAGCCTGCTTCCCTTTCCCATACACAATTATATAACACGGACATCAACAAAATGAAAAATTACAATAATATTATATTTCCACATACTTCTGTTGATAAAATTTGGTTTGACAGAAGTTATCAAATATTCTCTTTTATATGAAAAAAATGAAATTGTAAAAGAGAAAATACTAATTCTTGAGCATTAAAAATCCTCAAAATCAGGAAAAAAACACATAAGAGCACACACAAAGAAAACACAAAAACAGGTGTAACACAGAAGCTGCAAAGCTAACTAGAGTTATTAAATACTCCCTCCATTCCTTTTTATAAGAGACAACTAAACAAATCATGTTGGTTAAAATTAGTTAGAGACAATAAACAAGTAAAAATGTAACTTTTTTTCTGAATATACCCTTATTTATGGGAGGGAGAACGCAAGAGAAAGAAAAAATAAATTACTGAAAAAAGAGATGCGTGGTGGAGAGTGTGGATGAATGCAATATCAAGGCAAAATGGGCAATTAACAACAAAAATTGGAGATGGCCTCGAGGTGTCTCTCAATAGGAACAAGTCATACACAAAAATTGTCTCTTATAAAAAGAAACAGAGTATTAATTACCCAATACCAATTGTGGTTGGGTTGAATGAATGGCAAGGGACTCAACACCCCTTGAATATAGAAGGTCTCAAGTTCAAGCCTTGTGGATGGGAAAAACCATGTTGAGAGAGCTTCCTCCCAATTGGGACCCAACCTAGCTGCCTCTGAATTAGTTGTTAGTATTGGATACTAGATGGTTTACACCAAAAATATATTAATTACCCAATCATTAGTGCTCCTTCATGCATAATTTCACCTATATTCAGGACGAGAATTGTACTCTAAGATGATTCCAAGTATAATGTTTTGCAAAGAATAATCAAGCCTCGTATCCAAAGTACCAGCCACAAACTTTTTTCCTAAAGAGTAAACATATAAACATGTCCCCCAAAAAATTTAGGAACTAGTAAATCCCATAAATGTCACGTATGATTTGTTTGTAAACAATCTGTCCAAAATTTGGTATCACATCCTTGCCATGGCTTTCTCATTTCCTCTTACGTAAATATTTAGTGAAAGGAAGCAAACTTAGGATGGAATAAGTATACACAAGATCCACAAGGAAAACGAAACACTGAACAAGTCAAAGGGGTAAAAGTAGCCATGAAAAAGCTAATAAGGCAACGATATATGTACAAATTCAAAAACTACAGCTACATCATTGATCTATACCTGTGAAGTGTGTAAAGGTTGCGGACACTCCTATCAGCGTCAGGTGATAAATACTTGCCATTCTCCCGGTCAAGATCAAGTTGCAAGGGAAACTCATATCGATCATGAATCTACAGGAGAGCATCGAAAGAAAATCAACCTTCCATGCATGCCAAACAGAATAACATCTCTCCAGTACCATAGAAGTTATTATCAAATGATGCTGCATAGCATAAGATTCCAGACACTTGATCACACAAGAAACGAGGAAGCAGGCAAACAGCAAAATCATAAGCAAATAGCTACCTAGCAGCATTAAGCAAGGTAAAATGTAGCAATTAAAGATTTTCTATAAAAGGATCAATGCTGATAAACTACACCTGGTGGAATTCCACTGTTGTTTCCAATGTCACAACACGTTACTTTCTAAATTCCACCAAAGTTTCCAAGTGCTTCCCCACAAATGAATATCTTGTGAAGCCACTTAAATGATATGGGGTCCTCCAAAAACTCTTATTTGCATAAACAATAACATTTTTAATGAATAACTATATGCCACCAAAAAACGAATACTAGTCCACATTATCACATCAAGCTGGAAATAGGTTCCCATTGCAAGATCCATCTAAGAACATCGTCCCTCTAAAATATTGGAAACCTAAGAATTTCCTTGCTATTCACAGACATCTCTCATGCCATGGATGTCTGGAAACCTGAGCCGTCAACACCCATACCTGATAATGAACACTATGTAAACATTGAAGCCCTTGAAATGTTTCTTCTAATGCGCGTAGATGCTCATCTGTTCTATTTTCCATCATTGGTTGACTCCCTAAGAACATGGTGTAGGCAATCAAGCCCAAGGAAGGTTGGCTCTGATACCTATGTTGTGTAGAAAAGGTAGGAGAGGGAGAAAAGAGAGGGAAGAAAGAGGGAAACAGAGGGAGATAGAGCGACAGAAGAGACAGAGATAGACAAGAGAGGGAGGAATAAAGGAACAGACTCAAATCTTTACAAACTAACCCAATCCCAATATTTATAGACCCAAGGCACTAACAACCCTTGACGAGCTCCTAACTAACTGTCTTCAATTATTATATTTAGATATCATAAGACCACTAGAAGCAAAATTTAGATGAATTAAAAAATTGAAGAGCTAATTCCTTTGCATGCTGGCAAACAGATCCCCAGAAAATGAAATGAGAGATGTGTCTGATTGACTACCAACCTTTACCATTGTATCTCGCATAAAGTCATATTCAAATCTTTTCAGCTGCAGCTGAAGGACAGGAGGAAAATCAATGAATAGAACACCCTTCTTAGCATCCTGAAATAATAACGCATCATCGTCAAAATTACATCAGTTCCTGTGTCAAGCTCATAAAATAAAAATGAACAGAAGATTGTATTCCAGTAGCAAATACAAGCAGCTCAAGGTAACGTCATAAAATCTTTCTGAACAAAATTCCATTTTTTTTTTGAAGTGGAACATCCCTATTTTTGTGTTTTTTTTCCAAGTGGCAAATACTATTGCCCATAATGCCCGTAAAAAATTGACACTAGAATTGTCAAAAATGTGTACCAAGCAAACTTTAGATAAATTTAAAACGATTAGTATTTTTTTTTATAAGAAACAGATTCAAGATGACATGGTAATTCAGAAAGCTAGAAGGGTAAAAATTATATCCTACAGTTGGTGCCATCCAGAGAAAGAGAAGTTACATCAATAACAGAACATGTGACAGCTTTTATAAGGGAAAACATCGATGCAATCAAAACCCAAGACAAATAGTTTTCAACGCTTTAAGGCCATTACAATTGCAAGATCCACAATTCTTTCAATGGGATGGCAATAATTCATCAAACAGTGAAAAATATCGAAGAAAATCTAGCCGGAAATACAGATTTTCCTCATCCCAAATAAATTAAACTTTCCAACATCATTCCACCGTCACTTCAGCACTTGGCAAACAATTGCAACTAACCTGCAAACCATATTGTTCAGCATGATATTTGTTGTCACCTTCAAGGCGTTCAACTTCTACATACTTATCAAAGGAAGCATAAACATCACGACAGCCTTTGACATCTAACTGGAGGTCTAAAACATACGTCAAATTTAATTAGCAACATGAGACACAAATGGAGATATTGGGAAGAAAATAGAGCACGCATATGAAAGTACCATAAAATGACTCCTTTCTAGTTGATTTATAGTCCACATTGATGCATTCAATGTAGTTCATATGGTTCCCTTCAAATAACTTTTGTATTGTTCCCTCAACAACAGTTCCCTAATAGAAATCGAGAGTAGAAAAAACAAGTCACATTTAATATAATAATAATACCATTCAGAAAAATTCCCATGTAAACATCCCAAAGGCCTTCCAGTACCTTCATTTTGTCTTCAAGTTTTTCACAAAGGACCCTATTTAGTTCCTGAACATCATGCTGCATGAAAGAGTCGTATGTATCCCATCCAAAAGACTTTGTCAGCTCCTTTGTAGCAACACTGGTGTCACTATACTGCAGCTTGTAAAATAGACTTTGCAGAGCCAAAGGAATGCTTCCAGAAGGCATATCATTTTCAGTTGTGGGCATATGATAAACAGCCTGAAATGTTATATCCAGGAACCAAGATTCCCATTATTATACAATCAAACATGTGAACACCAGCAATAAGCAAATAAAACAACAGGTAGTTTCAACCTTTCTGAAATAAGGAATATGATACAAAGTTTGGAGAAGAGAATTCATATAGCAGGTAGCCCCTTGGTTCTTAAGTCCAACATAGCCAGTCTCCTTCTTTGAGTCATATGTCCAGTAATCAACAATCCTACGGACCAGAACCTCAGCTTCAATTACAAGAACATCATTCACAAGATAACCTCTACTAGGGTCATACAACTCCCCAAGAGGCATGAAGGATGTAAAACCCCAATCACTTTCTCTTGCATTGAATTGGTGCTGCGTGTCTGCATGGTGCAAGTAGAATGACCAGATATCAGAAGATCCACTCTAACCAAAACTATGGTGAAAGCTTTCTATTCATTTCTTTTCATTTTAAACAGAGAACAGGCAACACTAACAAGCTGAATAAGGTGTATAAGATAAACCTAAAGATTATTAGGCCCAATATGAATATTTGCAACAGGGGTATTAGTAAATGCCACCATCAGCAAACAAGTGAAAAATTGTGTGTAAGAAAAACATTCAGCACTGACTGCAGTCTATTCAAACAGGTGTAAGAGACATCAAAAATTATTAATTATTAATATTATACAATTCATAGGAAAAAAACTTCAGGATCAGAAACTACCTTGCCCTAGACCAACATGACAACAAAAGGCCCAAGGTGAGTAAGTATATAGACATTAGACATGGCTTAACACGGGGAAGTATGGATAATAACACTAGGCCATTAACAAATATTATTCAGAAAAATGTAGGACAAAAAAAGAAGGAAAATTCAAAAAAAAAAAACACACACAGCTAACATTGATCGTTATAGAATCATTGCAGTTAATGCATAGTCAATTTCGAAAAGGGGCTAAGTCAAATACTTAATGCAAGGTATTAGGTTCCATCAGATTCAAAATATAACTATTGATGGATAGTCCACTGAAAAGCAACTCACAGGTAAAAGGGTTATAAACCATTAAATAGAATTTCTGACACGTGATTAAGCAATATAGGAAGTTTGTCATATATATTAACTCAGTGTGCACTTTAAAGCTTGAAAGTAGTATATGCCTCTGCTCTTGAAACCTAAACGTTAAACTTCACAAAAATCTGATAGCTATTAATTAAATTTTCAATTTCAATTAAACATAATTCTCATATGCCACTGAACAACAGGCATGTAGTGTAAAAAAACAAAAATTAATAACCAAATCAAGAACAAAATATATGTGCTATTGGCTGCCTCAATTTGTAGAAAGAAGTAAATTTTAATTATATATTAAAAAGAGAAGCAGATGAAACCAAAAAAGGTTACTCAAAACATACAGCTTTATAAGACTTTAGAATTTTTCACAGGATCTACACACAAGGTCCTCTGTAAATTACCTAGACAAAAAAAGTTATGTAGCCAATCTCCATAGAGAAATGCTAAAATGAAATAGAAATGCACATAAACATGAAAATAAGAAAGGGAACATTCTGGGAATCAGCATAAAGTACTCCACCAGACTCATTCAAGCTCATATTAAAATTTTGTCAAAGGGTGAAGAAAGTTTTTCCAAGCATCAAATGCATTCCTTAAATTGCAACAGATACATTATCACAGCATTTACTTTTAGTCACTTCTCTTCATCTTGTGACAAGTAAAAATATCACATTGAACAGCTTACCTTTTCTCACAGAGTACTTATTATGAATTTGATTAACCACTGCCAGGCTAAACTGTGCATATCTACTCCACCCATAGGGCAAACTAGATGAATCTGCAACATCCAAATACATGGACAAATAGTCCACATTGTTCCCTTTTGGAAAAATAAGCACACGCCTGCCCACGAAAAAAAAAAATAGGTTATGAAACCATAACTGAATATAGGTACGTAGAGAATGGAATAGTTAGAAAAACTGGATGTCATAAACCAATTTAGTAAATAGGCAAGCATAATACCATTTATAGCCTCCAACAATGAATATATCTGAATACAGCTTCTTTGTATTCAGCCTAGAAAAGTTTTCAATTCTCCATGAGAATCTTGTGGATGGAGGATCTTCGACAGGCTGACTCTCCACAGTGTTGGCAGTTTCAGGTTGAGCTACAACTGATGATTTTCAGAAAAAAAACAACGGACAACTAAGTATCATGCTCGTCATCAGCTGAAAACTAAAGAATAGAGTAACTAAAACCGAACTGGACATCTAAACCGTCAAAATTCTAGGCTTGCTAGAAAAGATGAGTAAAACCAGGAAAGGAAAAAGTAACTGCACCGCGGCATTGAAACTATATAACTTCCAAAACACAAACAAAGAATCACTTTTTCTCGGAAAAATGATGACGTAAAATCTTTGATCCTTTGATCAATTTACGCTCACTCCCCTCCCTCTCTCTCTCTGTCTCGGACACCAGAGGATGGACAAACAGGCTCTTGAACTCTTAGAGCAGTTTGATTAGATCATCTAAGAGATAATACAGAGAGTAACAGACGGGATTTTATGCGAATCACAATAAAGAACATTAATTACCTTCCATGGGCTGGTGATTATTCTCGGTCAAATCCGAGTGTGGGACAAGCATCTCCTCGTCCTCTTGCTGCTGCAAAACAAAGGAAGACAAAACATCAGGCTAGTTCGGATCCAACAAACACCAAACTCATTTTAATTGACCACAAAGCCCTAAAATCCAAGCATCAAATGCAGCCAAGAGTCAAATTGCAATGAATTCCAATCTCACAGATCAAAACTGCAATCTTTATATGAAAACCCACCACCTCGAATGAATAATTAAATTGGTCCAAATAACATTCAGCACATATTTAGGCAATTAAATAAAAGGCGAAGAGCAAATGGCAGCCCAGGAGTGATTGAACCAGAATAACGAAAGGAAAACATGAGTGCTTTATCTGCAGATAGAGTATGGCAGGGCGATGAAGAGCGAAAGAACGAACGTACATTGATGGGAGCAGGAGTCATCACCGTCATGTTAAATATGGCAAAGTAACCTTGTCTTGCAAGCTTGTTGAGAAACAATGGAAAATATCAGACAAAAACAGAGAACAGAGTAAGGAGAACAAAGAAAGAGATAGAGAGACGGAGAGAGTGGAGGAGGGGGAGGGGGGGGAGTACTGTGAGAAACGAGATCACCAGAAGCTGGTCGAGTCGGGGGAGGGAGGAAGGTCTTTGGTCTTTATTTGGGGGTTGGGCAATTTCGGTATTTCGCAACGGACTTCAAGGATGAGAACGAAGCAGCCAGTATAGGATCGGGTACAGGTGAAATTTCAGAAACTTTTGGGGCTCTAACATGAAAAACGATTTAGTTCAAGGACCACATCTGAGAATTCCAAATATTTGAGTACCTTATTTTAATTGCTCTTTACGATGTGAGATTTTATAATGGGTTCGCTGACGTTTATGCATTTCCTTTAGTGGCTGCTATACTTTCATCACGTGAGGTGTCACTTGGCCTCTAAAAAAAACAAAATCTCAATTTATTAACGAAGAGCTTATCTGAAAGTTGGCGGAAAATATTTTTTACGGAATTCGAGATAAAGCCTATGTTTTAAAGAAAAGATTTTGGGAGAATAGATTTTACGGATTTCGAGGTAAAACATAAGTTTTAAAAAGGTTATTGTGTTTGGGAAGTTATGGTGAGAATAACTTTTATGGATTCCGAGGCAAAATGTAAGTATGAAATAGTAAAGAGAAAGAAAGAAAAAAGAGGAAAAAGAAAATTTATTATAAGAAAGAATGGTTTGAAGAGAAAATAACTTTTTCAAAATTTAGGTTTTAAACCTAAGTTTTATTACAAAACCTAGATTTAAAAAAAATGTGAGTACTTGGACAAAACCTAAATTTTAAGATAAAATTTATATTTTGAAACAGACTCCCAAACGAGCCCTAAATAAACTTGGAAAATATACATGTAGAGTCAGTACAATTTTCATTCCCTTAAATTTATCTTATTTTATTTGAAACCTAGATTTTGAAAAGTTATTTTTTGTTAAATCACACTATCTCTCGTAATAAATTTTCTCTTTCCTACTTACTTTTTACCTCGAAATTCGATCCATCAAGCTTAAAATCATTTATTTTAATTTTTAAAATTTTATTTTAGTTAAAATATTATAATAACCTAAAGTTACGTGTGCTTTTATGGATCGGCTGCTCGGTTATTTAGTAGAGAGATATACAGAATCCGTTTCGACTAGTGGTGAAACTTACTAACGTAATTTACGGTTTATGAAATAAATGTGTAAGAGGAGTTTTATCTTAACTAACATAAACATAGTTTTAGAATGATATCTCCAAGAGACCCATGTTCGGTGATCAAAATTGACTTCTTGTTAATGATGAAAGTTCATGGTAGTTTACTTAGACAATTAATCTAGCATTTGATTATATCAGTTATTTGTAATAAATAGCAAATATTTTTATTATGATGATAAGGTGATGAATTATAGATTTAGCATGTATGATAAATGCATAAATATTGTCTAAATTTTTTTTATTGTCATATATATTTTTAAATTATATTAATTCTATTAAAATTGGTCTAATAACCAATACTTTTAAACGTATAATTATTTGATCTGGATTTTTAAATAAGTTGAATAATACTTGAATATAACCTAATTAAATAATCATATAAAAACTTGTTGAAATTGATTGATGCTTAGTTCCTTGTCAAAATTCTATGGTAGGCGACTGAGTTATTACACTGCATTTGCTTGGAAGTATCATAATAAAATAAAAAGAAATTTATCATCAGGTCCCAAATAGAAAAATTAATAAATAAAATATCTCAGGTAAAATTGCCATTAGGTTCCGATAATAGCCGGTCCATTTATCATTAACAATATCACCAGTCGTCAATAACAACCGGACCGGTTACTACTGGGACTTGAAGGTAATTTTGACAATCTTTGAAATATTTTGTTCATTAGTTCCTTTTGTCGGGACCTGATTGTAAATTTTCTTAAAATAAATGTATATAAATTATGAATATTATTTAACTAAATCTTTTAAACTAAATGATATTATCAAATAAGAAATTGTATCCAATTCAAATCAACCGATGGATCATGGATCCTATATGTACAGTGTCCCGATATATGGGATACTAATGAAATAAAATATATTAATTAATATTAATTTACTCTAAGAAAAAAAATTATTTAGATAATCTCTATGCCAATTGTTATAAGCGATCGAATATGTCCGGATTATGTGATCAATTATATCTTCTTTATTAATATTTAATTTTTGGTGCATTTGATCCTTTAAATTTATATTAAATTTCAATTTGTTCTTACAAATTTAAAACCCATGATTTTAATCTTTTTTTTCTTAACACCGTTAATTTTATTTAATAAAAAATGATAATTTATCAAATTCATAAGGTGATTTTACTGTTGAATGATCATAAAATATAGTTAAATTTTAAAATATAAAATGATTATACTTAATACTTAAAACTTAAGAACATTTTATCAGCATTTAATTGTAGAATCAACATTTACATTTGATGAGCCAACATTTTCTCTTGAATAAAAATAACGACGTTAAGATAAAATTGTTAACAGTGTACTATCTAAACTTAAGGGACCAAATTCAAATTTAACGTAAATTTAAATAACTAAATGTATACTTTAACATTTAAATACTCACCGCGTAGAATCACTTTCAACAAACTGATTGAAACAATAATTATGTAAATCTTTTTTGAGTTTTGATAAGATTTGACACATTTGAATGCATTGATGGCAAAATACAATAGGGTTTCCAATTCTACGGGCAAAATGGTTCCTTGACTTCCTTGGCAATACTTTCATGTTTGATAGTGACACTGCCTTTGGCTTTGAGATAATGGAACCTTTTATTTTGATTATCTTCATGCACTTTATTTCTTTTCTCTTTGTAAAATTAATTTACTTTATTTCAAATATACAGGGTTTTATTGGTTTTTCTTCATTTTAAATTTAAAGTTCTACATTTATATAATATTTAATTGATAAATGCATCTTTACACATGATAATTGAAATGTCATCTTTGTATCCGTTTGTGAACGCGGTAGAGCATTACTTTTACGCAAACCGAGGTAAATATGTGGAGAAGATTATCTCGTTTTGTGGAAAAACACTGTTGAACATACTTTTGAGGAGTAAATAAGTTTTTTCAAACAAACACTTTATTTTACATCTGTATCTCCTAATAAATGAATAATATTAAATTTGCCACGTTTTTTATATAGGAGGGCTGGGCCATGACCCATATCAAGTTTATTTTAATCTACCAAATCTGATCCAATGTTGTTTTTATATGGAAATTTATAATTAAATCCTAACAAAAAGAATTAATGAACAAAAGATCACAAAAATTGACAAAATTAACATCAGGTCACAAAAGTAGCTGGTACAGTTGTTATTGATAGCTGGTGAGGTTTTTAATGACAACCAGGCCAACTACTGCTGAAACCTGATAATAATTTTACCAATCTTTAAGATATTTTATTCATTAATTTCTTTATTTGAATCTGATTATAAATTTCCCCTTTTTTGTTACTCTATACATTGGGTCTTTTATGTGAGAATTAATCGGGGTCTTGAAATTAAAATGCTACTTAACCATATTAAATAGAAGATAAATTATTTCTATTTATTTATCGACATTTTTTACCTTCGCATACGTAGCATAGGTATCATCAATATATTATTAAGGGCTCGTTTGGTTTCAATTTTTTGAAACCTAGGTTTTCTCTTTCATGCTCTTTTTTTACTACTTTTTTCTCTTTTCTCTTTCTTACTTTTTCTCTCTCTCTTTCTTACTTTCCTCTTTCCTACCCACTCTTTCTTACTTTTTTGCTTCGGAATCCGTAAAAGCTATAACTTCCCAAATATAAATCACTTTTCAAAACCTAGGTTTTGCCTCGGAATCTGTGAAACATAGGTTTCAAACCTAACTCCCAAACAAGCTCTAAGTAAAAGAATTCCATCATCTGCTCCCCTCGCATAACATTCTTCACAAGCCGATCAAAGTTAACATCAGTAAAAACAACTTGCCTTGGGCTTTACAATGTTCTTCTGAAGCATTACTTCTTTATGGCTTGTTTTGTAAGGTGGTATTGGTGTGATGAAATTGGAAATGGAATTAAATTCCATGTTTTGTGTGTGTGTGTTTGGTTTGCATGAATTGGATCTCCATATAGAATCGATTTCCATCAAGATGGGCATACTCAATTCCATAGTAGAACTATGGAAATAAAATCGGTTTCATGGAGCCCAAACTTTTCAGACTAAAACACCCTCATTTGTGAATTTTTTTAACCGGATTATTGGCACCATGCACCATCACATATATCATGTGCTAATCTTTCTTCATTGTTATCTCTATTTCCTTCAACCACATTGGTCCCATCAAAGCTCCTACTTCATGAATCTCAACCAATCACCCAATGAGCAAATCATCTTCCCCAAAAGTCCATCTGTGCAACTTCTTACTGGTCATATTCTATGGACATCCTACAGGCATAGAGAGTGAAAAGTGAGAATGAAAACTGACTGCTCACACAAGGAAATGACTAAAGTTTGGTTGTCAAGGAGTAATGAGAGCTAGCCTCTCCAATATGCATGAACACGGGTTGGTCCTTGAAAATGACAAACTCATCACACATTAATCCATTTGGCATCTCTAAGCTACTTGACACGAGGACTAGTATGCATTTAGTTGTTATTTTCAAAGACTAACTTGTGTACTTAGCTTGTGTTTGGATGAGCGGCCAAAATGGCTTTTGGGTCCAAAAGTGGCTTTTGGGCTATATTGGATGTTTGGATTCGCGTTATGCCCGAAGTGCTTCTGCTGCGGAAGGAGCTTCTGACCAGAAGCCAAGAGAGGGTGCGGCAAGCAGTAAATCACGGTGAGTTTGGTGGAGTTCGTTGGAGCATTAAGGTGAAAGCTCACATACGCTCTCTTCATCGCCAGTTTCGAACACGTCCTCCAACAGCGACTCCATCTGCTTCAACTTCTCCCCCAATGCCTTAAGATTGACCACTTTCCCTTCGTCATAGCCATCAATCAGAGTCTTCTTCTTCCTCGTCTTCAGCGTCCTCTTCGTCTTCGTCGTCGTCATCATCGTCTGAAGGAAACTTGCGACAACTTGGAGGATGAGATTAAAATCGCCAAGGAAACTTGCGACAACTTGGAGGATGAGATTAAAATCGCCCAGCAATGAGTTGATTCTCACATATGAGGAGGTGGTACGATTTCAGATAGGAGAGGTGTTTGCTCACGTGCCAAAGGATGAAGTTGAGAGCATGATTGAAGAAATGAAGGCGGTGGCCAGCGAGAAATTGGAAAATCTGAGAATAGAATGGAAGATCAGAAAGAAATGATGGCAAATGAGCAGCATCACTTTCCTCGCCAATGAATAATGCTAAATAACTCTCATAATTTTTTTTAAAAAAATAATTCTATGTCCAAACTCAAGAGCTCAGATTCTTTTACTCAAAATTTCATTTTTCCTGTGATTTTTAATTTACATATATTTCCATTTAATCCTTTTTTAATATTTATCAGTCTTATTCCTCAAATTTATTATAAATAGGTAAAATAAAATATATATGAATGTGTGGCATTTAATTATATTAATGTCCTTTTACGTAATTTAGCAATAAAAGTCACTTCTCCAACGTTTATCCAAACGCTTTCTCTTTTTTCAAAAAAGTCACTTTCCTACCTCTAATCCAAACATAAATAACTTTATATTTTTAACATCTATTCAGAATTCCTTTTTCAAAATAAATTTTACAAAAAAAGTCACTTTTCTCATCGCTTATCCAAACGGACCCAGTAATTAATGAGGACTCAAGTAAATTGCTCCAACAATTCAAGCAAAAACTTGCCAACTTAATTTTCGTCAACTCAACAAAAAACGTATTTTGCACCCACCCAAGAAGTCTCCTTTTGTTTTATGGCACGTCTCCACTTTTCTGTCCTTCAAAAGGTGACACATCTGAAGCTCATGAGCCTTGTAAACGAGGGAACTAAAAGAAGTAATGATAGAAAGAAACATCTAAACAGTAAAAACAACCATATCATATAATATTATACCTATAGTGAAGTTGAAACTCAAAACAAAGTACGGTAAAAGATCTGCAATAGGCACAAAACATTCAATTCAAAAACGCACAAATTTTTTTAATTAAAACATGAAAGCTGAAAAATCAAAACCAAAGGGATTAAAAAGAACAGAGGAAACAAAAACCTAATGGCAAGTGCTCACCCTCTAGCCAATGATTATATAGACTTGAAAAAAGACTCGAAATTTGGGGAAGAAAATTTATAAGACAAATGGGGAATATGAAAGCAAGCCGAGTTCAGAAAATGTAGCTTGATAAAATCACGCAGAAATAGTAAACAAGTTATAAACATAACTCACACTCAAACTCGGAGTCCCGTAAATGCAGAAGAAAACCCAGAAAGTTAGATAAAGATGCTTGAAAAACTATGATAAATTAGGGAAAAGATGATACATAATAGGGAAAGAGGACTTTGGAGAAAACGAAATGGAATTTTCCAATAGAGGAGAAAGTTGAAACCTTTTCCTCCAAAGCACTCAGAAAAAATGAAGCAAGAGTGTCGTCCTGGTCTGGAGAGAAGTGATCGATGGCTAGGGCAAGCTGAAACCTTTATGGCTCGTTAAACTAGCACAAGCTTCCATGATTAACCAAAATTGCCAATTAATCATCTAACAAACCAAATGCAGAGAAACCAAATAAAAGGGAAAAAATACATGATAATATAATTTTAGGTTATTAATTTTTTAAATAAAATAAATCGATTCTCTTTGATATTCTACTGGTTTACTTTTTAACCAAGTTTGAGATGTTCTAAGTCATATTCAATTTTAGACTATTTCTATCTAGCCAACTATTAAGGTTACTAAGATGGGTTCAACCCACGAGTTAAGAAGGACTAGGGCCCCAAAAAGTGCAGCTCGCTAAAATGCGGCTTACACAAACCCAACCCGTCTTATATTTATTTTTAAAAATATAATTTTTAAAATATTATATCCTCATGAATCACACAACATATAAATTTTTTAATGTTATTATTATTTATGTATCAACAGCAATTTTTTAAAAATATTTAATATTAACATACATAAAATTTATTGAAGATATTATAATTGTTCAATAATATATGAAAATTTGTTCCAAAATATTTCTTTTGAAGTAGATTAACTTTATGTTAATTATTTTTTAAATATTTATCCTGTTTAGTACATGTTTTACAAATATATTAAAAATTAAAAAAGGGCAAGTAAAGGCTCTGAAGGGCCCATCTAGCATTAGGAATGCGGGCCAGCCTGGGGTTGCGAGATGCAGAAATGCAGCCTACATCGTTTCTGGCGGGTTGGCGAGCTGAAAATTTATTTTTTTAAAAGTAAACTTTCCTTTTTTTTCTTTCCTTTTTAATTCTTCCTCATAAGATTGTATAGTTATATAATTCTTTTCCCATCAATAAATTTTTAATAATGATTTTTTTTTCAAGTTTTCAAAAAAATAAGTATTAATATTTTGTTATAATTTTACATATAGTATTATTATATGAAGTTGATATGAAAAAATAAAATATTTTATGCTATTTTTGAATATATTGGGTATTATTTATCATAAAAATTGAATTTAATAGTACTTTTATCCTTATAAAAATATTAAGATGAAAAAGATAAAACTATATAAGATATAATAATTTAAAAAATTTAAAAAAATAAAAAAACGGGGCAAATGCCAACCCGCTGTAACCCGTTGTCCAAGCGGGGCGGGCTGGCAAATGCCAACCCGAGCCCACCAGCATTACCGGTACTAGGCCTAGCTCATTTAACCCATGGGTTAACTCGTATTACCGACGTATCAACCAATCGACTCGATTTTAACAATCTTGATTATTAGACATAATGAATGTGAGAACAATTTACCACCGCCTATACTAAAGCCATCACAATTGTAGCTAGTGGTGATCGTGGTTCAAAACCATTTTTAATAAACCCTTCGAACATAGGCGGACCTACATGGTCCCCACCGGGTGCAGCCGCACCCCCTGATTTTCAGAAAATTAGGTATATATTAGTACTATGTGATTTATTTTGCACCCACTCATTTGCTAATTTTGAACCCACTGAATTCTTGCTCAAATTTTTCTCAAAAGATATTAAGAATAAGTCTCACTTATCTTCTCAAAAAATAGTTTGCACCCCCTGAGTCGGGGTCCTAGGTCCGCCACTGCCTTCGAAGTCATTTCCAATTTCAATCAAAATTTAATCAACAACACAATCAAGATTAGTGGCAAAAAATTATATATATATATATATATGAAAAGAATTTTAAATAATTTACCATCAGGTCCCAAATGGAGGATTTAATAACAAAATATCCTAAAAATTGATAAAATTATCATGAAGTCCCAACAGTAGCTGGTCTGGTTGTCATTAACAACCTCACCAGCCGTTAATAATAACCAGACCAGCTATTGTTGGGACCTGATGGTAATTTTACCGATTTTTAATGCCTCGTTTGGTATGGTAGAAATGGGAGAGTGGAATTGAATTCCATGATGTTAGATCCGTTTGGATAAACGATGCTAAAAGTAACCTTTTTGGAAGACTAACTTTTGGAAAATGAAGATATCATAGAAGTTAAATTATGTGATGTGATTTATATTTGGATTATAAGTAACAACAATGAGTTCATGTGAAAAGGAAAACGTGTTTAGATAAATGTTTTAGAAATTTTGGTGAAGATATTTCAAAAGACATTAATATCATTAAATAATATATATTCACACAAACACACAAGTGTATACTATTTTATATAGGGTTAAGATGTAATTCTAACAATTAAGTTTTGCGCTGAGAGCGTCTGACACCATAAAATTTTAGAAGCTACAAAAATACACATAACATTACAAAAGTGGGGGAAAAACACCGTTAATTCAACCATTAATTTTCATCTATGTCCCATGAAGTCAGTTTTTTTCTACCACGTAATCTCTTCTACGTTTCTTTCTCTTTCCGTCTCTCTCCTCCTTCTCTCTCCCTTTCTTTCATATGAATGTAGGCCAATTCCTTGCCCAAACACAGCCTAGGACCTGCATGGAACACTGGATATCGAAATAGATTCTCACCTTTGTAAACTCCATTCTCAATCCATCCTTTTGGTTTGAACTCACAACAATCCTTTCCCCAAACACTCTCCATCCTCCCCATGGTGTACGTGCGATAAGATATGAACCAGTCCTTCCAAATCACCTTGTCGTCCGGCAATACATCGTCGTTCAAGCATGCTTTTATGTCCACCGGTACTGGTGGGTACAGCCTCATCGTTTCAGAAATGGTTGCTTGTAGGTAGTTCATTTCTTTTAGCTTATCGTACCCAAATGCTTCACCTCTGTTCTTCCCGTTTCGGGAGTGAATGGCTCTTAGTTCATCTTTCATGTCCTGTCTCACATCTGGTCTTGAGGATAGTATCCAGAAGAACCAACTCAAAGCAAACGACGTTGTGTCAGTCTGGGTCCTGATTAGTTTCCCTGGCTTCCAATCTAGACCACATGATCTCATCCGCAAACTTGTGTACGGTCACTATTGCTTCTCTCAGCCTCCATTCAGATCCTACGTTCAACCACCTCTTGATTTTAAACACGCCGCCCCGTAAAGCGTAGATGAACCTCTCGGAACTGAGCGAAAAAGAAATGAAGAAGAAGAAGAAGAACTGAGCGAAAAAGAAGCGTACATGACAGAGGGGAAAGAGAAAGAAATGAAGAAGAAATGACGTGGCGGGGAAAGATCGATTTCGTGGGGTCCACAGATGAGATGAAAAGTAGTGGTTGAATCAACGGTGTTGTTTATTTTTGCACCACTTTTATAACGTTATCTGTATTTTTGCACATTCCAAAACTTTATGGTGTCAAACGCTCATAGCGTAAAATTTAATTATTAAAATTAAACTTTAACCCCCTTTTATATATTGCAACCATAATTCTAGGGAAAAAATAAAATAAGAAATTATTTTACATCAATTTTAGATTTACTCGTCGCCACCCTCATCTGATCTCACCGACCTCCACTGGTCGCTCTTCCTTTTCTTCTCACTCTCCTAGCTGTACCACTTTCTTTCTTGCTAATAACCAAATATCTCTCACTTTAAAATAAAGCACTCTCTTTTCTTAGCCCTTCCTCTTCCTCTAACTACCTAACATGGCTGCTATAGCTCTCTCAGAGCTTCTCTTGGCCTTCACTGTTCCACAATGACACGTTTTATCTTAGGGCCCGTTTGATTTGATGGAATTTGGAGGCATGGATATGAAAATGGAATTGATTTCCATATCCATGCATGTTTGGTATGATGGAATTGGCTTCCATGGATTTTCATTTCCACATGAAAGGCTTGGATTTCCAATTCCATATTGATAATTCCATCTAAAAATTTTTCTAAAAAATTTTTAATTTGATTTAGGTAGTTTTAAAAGTTAAAAAAAAGGATTTTTTAATTTAGAAGAGCTTTTAGGTCTTTTCATCTAAAAATCATACATCATTTCCATGACATACCAAATATACTTTTAAACATCATTTCCATTTCCATTTCCATTTCCACATCCACATCTATATCCATTTCCATATCCATCAAAATGAATTCTGCGTACCAAACGAAGCATTAGTACCCAATTGAACTAAAGCAAAATGTATGTAAAAACCAATGTATGTAAAAACCAACTGTTAGGACATTTCTACCCCCATCCCCTACGCATTCTGCCAGTTTTGCCCCCAACAAATAGCCTCCACCAATGAACTGCCCCGGGCCTCTATGATTTCATTCAAACTCATCTTAAAATTATGAAATTGAGCCATTTCTCTCTATTATAAGATTTAGTTGATATTTTTAAAGTAATTAAAAGAGTTAAATAAATTATTTTAAATTATATATGCTCTGAAAATTTTTATGCATTATTAAATTATATATCAATTTATAAGTGTGGTAAATTAAATTGAGAAAAATAATAAATATATCACTCTATTTAGCTTCTTTAATATGTTAAAAATGTCAACATGGATTTATATTAAAATCGGTTAGGGATATTTTTTGTTAGAAAATTTGTCATATTCACTTTAGCATTTTAAATCATTATTTAGTAATAATCTTCAAATATGTGTTTTTTTTCAAATATACCGTGTTTCATTTTGACTTCGCTGTCATTGACGTCAATCTATTTTGTTGACATTTTCGCATCTGAATTCATAAATTACGCCCAAAGTCTCAATTTTCTTAAATTTTTTTATACATATTAGTTCAATAGGGTGTTGTCTTAATCCTTTTGGTTTCTCCCAATACAAACACCCTAATCCCTCTAGAGCTTCAAAATTTAATATCAAAATTAATTAATAATTAGATATTGTAATTTTCCAATCATTTAATTGATTAATCATATTTAATAAATTATTTAAGCCTAAAATTATCATTAGCCTTTTTCTCATGCACAAATATCTAATTGATGACAATTTTGTTTGAAGCACTACTGAGCACCAAATGCAACTACTGATTATTTTTTTTGCTAGACTCAACCACTGTGAATATCTTTTTGGGAGAATTGCATTTAGGTCCCGCGATAACGAATTAATTACTCTAAGGTCCTAAGAGGTAATTAATAACAAGTTGATGAACACCATTGACAAGTGAAGAAGCTGCCATTAACAACCTCTTGGAACCTTAGAGTAATTAATTCATAACTCGGGACTTTAAAGTAATTCTCCCTATCTTTTTTCCCTAAGTATAAGTATATTCCTTATAAGGGGCAATTTTATTCAAGATACCTTTGGTCACTGAATGTGGACTTTCATTACAACAGAGATTCAAACTTTAGTATCTTCTTCTTTTGTATTAAACATATTTGTACTCTTATTGAGGCAATTCTGTTTAAGACACTGTCGGTTAGTAAATGTGGGAACCCCTCCTAGTGGAAATTAGAATATTGGTTTGTTATATTGTAAGGGATCAACTTTTTTTTGCTAAATCCAATCTCCTTTGTTACTATCTTCTTTTTTTTTGGTATAAACATCCGGTATCCTGGGGTATCCTGGGTTTATTGCCCGCCCCAAACTAATCCGGACCTCCACGAGAAGACCTTACGGTGGTAGCGAGGTACCGCCTTTGTTACTATATTCTAGTTATGCTTGAGTTGGTAGAGCTAGGCAAAAGGGCTAGGCTCTTTACAAGATTAAGCTTAATCTAGCCGGCCCAATTAAACATAATTGATAATGGTGGGTATTTTTTGAAGTTCACCGCGTTTACGGACTCGAGTTGCCTTACCGGTCTCAACCACATTTAAAAAAAATATTTTTTACAAATTTTTAAATAAAATAATCTTATATAATAAAATTTTTAATCTGAGACATAAATGTTATTAAATAATTAAATATTTTATCTTTTTTATAAATAGAATAAGTATTTGTTAACAAAATCTTTCATAAGACAGTGATTTTTCCTTTTTATTATTCAATATATGTGTGTAATTTACTTCTCTTTCAAATAAAGAATAGTTTACATGATAGGCTTGTTTGGGGAGGCCGTTTGCTTCCCCCAAAAGTCATTCCTGCGCTTACCGAGACAAAATTCCTCTCACATATTTACTTCAGAATCTGTGTCCGTTCTCCCAACGGACTATCCAAACAAGCCCAATTGGACATTCTAAAATGCAATTAGAGAATTATTTTTTATTTCACATCAATAAAAATGATTTTATCAAACTTATAAATGGATTTTTTTGTAAAACCATTAATAACCAAATTAAACATTCTTAAAATTTGAGTGGAAATTTTTTAAAATTCACGAGGAGTACTTAACATAATAAATAACACTTCTAGTAAATAAGCTTGAAAAAGTACAAAAAGCTAAGTAAATAAAAATAATTTTAATAATATATACTTGGAGATAACCCTTCTAGGTCTGACTTCTTCAAAATCCTTTAAATTAATAGTTCGGACTTCGAGTTAAACAGAGCTGGGCCTGGCTGTTTTTCAGGCTCTAAATGAGATCATATGAGGCTTTGCACTATACTCTCCCATGGGCCAAACCCAAATAAGAGAAGCCCATGTAAGGATATACGGCACAATTGAGAAGATAAAAAAAAAACACTCGTTTTTGGCCACCCGGGGGGAAAACCCTAGCTTTCAAACACGCTATGCTGCACCATTCATATTTTCTCGTTGCTTCCTCAGAGTTGGATCAGTTTTGCTTGTGTTCGCAATTTTGAAGAAGTAACCATGAGGAGGAGGAAGGAGAGCCAGAGGGCTAAGATGGAGGACGAAGAGGATCTTGAAAACGACAAGAGGGCTTCGTCGTCTGTGGTCATTTCGAGCAGTGACGATGAAGAAGCAAACGAGGATCTGACTCTCAAGATCGAGGAGAAGGCCCAAATTGCGCGGGAGGCGAAGCTTCTCCAGAACGGTGGCGTATTGGACGGTGACGGGGGCGATGGCGGTGATGTCGGTCTGCGAAGTGCAGAGATTGAGACGAAGAAGAATAAAAAGAAAGTCAAGAAAATTGAATCTGGGGACAAAAGTGTGAGTACGAATCCGTGTTAGGGTTTTTTTTTATGAAGTGGCTGTGGTTTAAATTTTTCGTGCAGTTGGAGTATAAGTGAAAGTAGTAACGCACTTGAATTAAACTCTCCCATTCAATCGGAATGGGCATGAAGAGTAATGGAACTGAAATAATGAAGTATTAAGTATATCTAGCTGCATTGGAGCCTGTGCTTCTGCTGAATTATCCAAGGGCCTTTTATGGATTTCTTTTTTCTATTTTGCTTTTTCATTAAAATGTCATGTTTTCCACTTTTCTAATTAGGTTATCGCAGCAGAAGAGCAAGAGAGAAGCGAGTCAATCAAAGTCAGCGAAACAAATGAGTCCCCAGAAGCAAGTACAGTTCAGATGAGTGACAATATTGTTCTACGAAAGCTGCTTGTGAGTTTGAACTAGTCTCTCTAAACTGTGAATTTGAAAATAATATCATACACCAAGGTTTAGTTGGATATATCTTTGTGTCTATTCTATCAGCGGGGTCCGAGGTATTTTGATCCTCCTGATAGTAGTTGGGGAACATGCTTCAATTGTGGTGAAGGAGGCCATACTGCGGTGAACTGCAAAGCAGGGAAACGCAAGAAACCATGCTTTGTATGTGGAAGTTTGGAGCATGCTGTAAAAAATTGCACTAAGGTATGCATTTTATTTTTTATTTTTTAAATATTATTTGCTGCCTTGTTTGATTCAGCTGTTAATTCAATGTAGAGGATTGGATCTGTGTGAATGAGAATGAATGCTGGTGCTTTTATTTTTATTTGGTATATCAAAATTCCCTTCGTTTTTCTGAAGGCACGAGACTGCTTCATCTGCAAGAAAGGTGGTCACCGTGCCAAGGACTGTCCAGAGAAGACCACTGGTGGGTCTAAAAGTTCAGCATTTTGTTTGAAGTGTGGGAATTCGGGGCATGAGATGTTTCAATGCAAGAATAGTTATTCACCAGATGATCTTAAGGTTGTTATGTTCCATTTCATTTTGCTCTCCTTTTCCTTTATTTATATTCCTTGTAACTTTGTGAGGTATTTTCGTTGAATTTCGAATGTAATTAGTGGGATATATTGGATGTGGAATGCTTACTTGGTAAATGTCATGTACATTTTCAGGAAATACAATGTTACGTTTGCAAAGCATTTGGCCATTTATGTTGTGTTGATTCTGAAGATGGTCCAAAATGGGAAGTTTCTTGTTACAGATGTGGTCAATTAGGTCATTCTGGCCTGGTAAGTTTTATTTATTAGTCTGGCCTTTGATGTTTTAGCCTTTGCTCGTATAATCTAGGGGCATAGGGAAATTTCTTATGATGTGTTATTCTTGTGATGCACGCACACACAACACGAAGTGTGTTATAAATAAATTTGATCTAGACTTTCATGTGAACCTGAAAAACCTAGCGAGCTGCTCATTGTTCCTCATATATGTGATGAGTAGTGTTTACAGGTATTTACTATTTAGTGTGTTTTCTACTGTATTTACCCACTCAAGCATCTGAGTGCATGGTTGTTCATCTCTGTCATGATATAGTTTCTGAGTTATAATAAAATGCCTGTAATAATTTGTGCTGCTATTACCTTCAGTTCATATCATATTAGATTAGACGCTGGATGTTATGAAGACTGATTGTTATTAAGTATATAGTTTTGAAGAAATTTGTTCAAAACACTTGTGGTGATCTAGAAATTTACTTTTTATTAAAAAAAATGTCACATGAGTGAGAACCCACGTTGCAGGCTTGTACAAGGATACAAGAGGAGACTGCTGGTGCAACCACACCTAGTTCATGTTTTAGGTGCGGTGGGGCAGGACATTTTGCTCGGGAATGCACCAATTTTGAAAAGGTATTATTGGAAGAGAACACTGGTGCAGTCACACCTAGTTCATGTTACGTTTTATTAAAAAAATGTCACATGAGTGAGAACCAATGTTGCAGGCTTGTACGAGGATACGAGAGGAGACCGCTGGTGCAGCCACACCTAGTTCATGCTTTAGATGCGGTGAGGCAGGACATTTTGCTCGGGAATGCACCAATTTTGATAAGGTATTATTGGAAGAAGCCGCTGGTGCAGCCACACCTAGCTCATGCTTTAAGTGTGGAGAAGAAGGACATTTTGCCCGTGAATGTGCAAGTTCTGCCAAGGTACAATTGGGATATGTATTTAAGTTATTATTACTATTGTAAACAGATTTTTAATCTTTAACATGTTCATTTCATTAAAGTTTTCAAGTTTCTATTTTGAACAATTATCATGATTTTACCTTCATGTCTCTTGGAGGAAGACTAGTAGTTTCATGCCCTTTGTGCTGACTTTTTTCAGGTAAGGAAGAAGAAGCGCCAATTATTAAAATCTCCGAGATCCCGTAAGGAGAAAGATTACATTGAACATGGGTCTGCACCTCCTGATATAGGCAAGGCTCATAAAAGGAAAAAGACCCGAAATGATAATACAGTTGCAAGCACTTCTAGAAAATCAAAGCGACGGGGTGATTGGTTGAACGGGGACCTCAAAGAGTTTCCTTCAAGGTTCAAAGAAAGAGGTGTAACCACTCCCAATAAATCAAAGCGGAGGGGTGGTTGGATGTTTGATGATCCTGCCGACTATGCTTCACCGGAGTCTCAGGGAAAACCGAGGCCGAAGTGTAGAGGTGGTTGGATAACTGAAGATCCTGAAGAAATCTATCCCGGAAAGTTCAACAACAGATGGATGTCTCCCCCAACCCCACCTAGGTGGAAATCTTTCAACCATGCCGGATCCTCAGGATCAAAAGGATTAACCAATTCTTTTCAGCATAGATCCTCAGCATCAAGATTTGGCAGCACAAGTGCCAATCATCCACCAGCGAGGTATGACTGGTGGTAACTCACATAATTTTGTAATCTGGATGACCCTGTTTGTACGTTCGAAGTTACAAAAGCATTTGTAAGTTCGAAGTTAATCAATTATATTCATTTTTCTTTTATTCGTCGAATACCATCCTTTTTGTTTGGGTTTGGCCATATTCATCGATCCCCCCTAAACGTTCATTTTTGTGTATGTCTCAACCTTTTAAAGGTGGGGATCAAGAATTGTTACTGTTACACTTACGTTTTTCAAGTGGATGAACAACGTGCCTGTACTTTCGGTGATATTCGAGGTTTGGACAATTTTTAACCAAAATCTGGCTAAAATATGGTCCTGAAAATTTGATGAACCGGCACATGAGAAAACCAGCAATACTGGCAGGGTTGACAGGTGGGATGCTTCAGGGTTGATGTGATTAACGTTTACAAAATTGAATTTTACCGTAACTGCATTTTCCAAATGAAGTTGTGGTAAAACTCAAATGGTTAACCACAACAAACGGGGAATGTTCTGCACTAAGTAGCAGAACGGTTCAGATGGAACCTCATGGGGGACAATGGATGCCAAAAAGTAGGTCGAATGTTATGGGCATTTCTTTGAGTATTTGTGGTGGGATACATGTGTCTTGCGCTGTAGTAAACTTTTTGTTGATGATAATCATGGAAGATCAAGCACAGAATTTTGCTTCTTCAAAGCTTGTTCAGATCACGATGTCCTTAAAAAATGTTCCCAATGATAAAACAAGCTGTCGTTAATCCTCCAGAACACCTAGGAGATGATGATTATCGACTAGCAATGGATAGATCGGTTCTAGCAAATGCTAGGAGCGAATGTCGAGGGTACAACAGAGATCATCAAAATATATGGGCTTGTGGCTTTAGCTTTATACTAAACAATATCCTCCTATGGTTGCTGAAATGCAGTTTCATACAGGGTCTCGGTCAGTGCTGGTCTAAGGGTTTTGAATGTGTTGTTTTACAATCTAATTGTATATAAGCTATCAACTTTTTCTCAAGGGGGTGTGTACAATAAATACCCCTTTTAAGGATGTGATGATGTTAAGTTTATTATTTACAAGGATTGGTAAGTGATGATAACTCATACCTGTAAAGAAGTGATACTTGTATAGCTAATCAATTTGCAAAGCACTCACATAGTATATGTGAGAGTTTTTGTATCTTTGATCAATCTCTATCTTTTATTAATGTATTTTTTAATGTATTTTTTTAATGTATTTTTCAGTTGTTAAGTAATGAAATCCTGGTATTATTCAATTTTTTTTCTTTGGGAAACATGAAGACAGACATTGGAGAGGAGTGAAAGGAAATACAAATTTAAATGGTATGTGATAATACCCAAATATAGTAAAAATGGGGAAAAGAGTTTACAGGTATCTTAGAAATTATTTGTGAAGCTTGAAGTGATTATGACCCTTTTTGTTGTGGCGTTAAAAAAACACATTTACGTGAGTTGAGATAAAACTTCTTATATAAAAGTAAAAGTTGGATATATTACTTCAAAGCTACTAATAGAGGTGGGGGTTGATTAAGAATAATAGAGGTCTCATCCATTCGGTGGGACGGACGAGGTAGCTAAATAATCCATCCAAAAGAGGTTTTCTCTATGGGAGTGGGATATTAGGACATGTTAGTCTAATCCTGAACATCATTAATAATGTCTCCAAAAGGAGGTTAGCTTCACAGCTCCTAGTGACTAAGTTTATAGTTTCAATACAATCCGAAACAAGCATGATTCTTCTAAAACCTCTGGTTCAACACAAACCAAGATCCTGAATGACGCTTAAGAGTTCCGTGATAGTTAGTTTGCAGTAGAAACCACAAACCCATCTGCCATCTTTTGTCCATGTGACTCCTCGCATTTACTGTTCCCATTTGGCAATTATCCAAACATATGACACTCCTGTATCCACTGTTCCCATTTTTATAAACAGCCCTCTTCGGACATGGTGGTCAGTCACGTCGTTCTCGGCTTTTGATTAGTATTGGAGATATTTGGGAAAGCTTTTAAACACCCCAAATACATATTCAATAGTGTTTTTCTGCAAAATTAGATAATTTATTTCATATATTTACCTTATAAATAGTAAAAGTACTTCTCCACAGTTTTTTTAATGGAACCATTGATCTCTCCTCCAGTCTTTTTTTCCTCCTTTATTTTTTAATTCTACGAAATATCCCCCCTGGTGCTGAGTTGAAAGAGACTATAAAAGATTAATTTTGCCCAGTTCAAATGTCATTCTCGCTCATATCAAGTATTATCTTCTCACGGTATATCCTGATCACACGTTGCATGCCACTCTCTCCATGTTCACCTGAAGCTAGCAGCGCGAAACTTCTCCACTGTAGCACGGTCAGTGTTCGCTTCCGGACTCGAGGTTGCATTCACCATACCAGTTTAGCTACTTGTTGCGATTAATCGTCATCATTTTGACGTTGCGAATTTCTTTTTTGGTATCTCAAAGTAGTTCCTGGAGTTAGTTTTGCTGTGAGTTTCTTGTTCTAATGTTTGTCTTCGCGGCTTAAATGTGAAGGCACGCGTTATGTTCACCATATTGTAGTAAGAGAACCTCCTGGTTTTTGAGTTAGATTGGCCATCTGGGGAATGCCCTTTTTTCTAATTTTGAAAACCTAATTAGTAATTTTGCCTTGATTAGACAGCTTTTTCTTAGAAGTTAGTAGGTGGATTAGCATTCGCTTATGGTGGTCGTACTCTAGCGTCCATGATACCGATTCAGACTCGTTGATGACTGATGATTTGGCGTCGTCATTTGGTTCTATGAATTTCTGTGTCGTTATCAATCAAGGAAACTGATCAGAAATATAAGAACTGTCTCCAATGCTTTGTTATCAGAAGAAAGTTAGTTTTGTTCTTGTTTTGGTTGCCACTGAGCACTTTCTTCCTTAAGCAAATCAGAACTCTAAAATTCCTCTCATGGATTTGCTCCCTCCCTCTCTCAACCCTTTGGGTCACCCGCTATTTGATGCTTCTTTTTTTGGATTCTTAGATATCCGACCGATTAATTTGTATCAAAGCTTTACTACTAAGATGCCTGTCCCCGGGGTCTTTTTTATAGCAAAGTGGGATTTGAACACAATTCACCAATTTTGTGATCTAGCTGGTCCGCCGCTAGACCAATTAGCCTTGGGTTGGATTTGCTCTATTCTGAACCTGCTCTGAATTAACTAAGAGAGGAGGAAAAATATCTCTACGTAATTTCTGCCAATTATAGTAACACACTAACACCAGCTAGGTCCATGCATACCCACTCATTACCACTATTCAAATCGAACACATTAAGCAGTAACTGTACACTCACTCTGAATTCTGTGTTAAAAACTATTGAAGGTGGTTGATTTGCTCTATGTGATATTCTTGCAGGGTTTGGAAAACCAAAGTATTTGATAGTAAAGAATCATGGCATCATCCCTTTCTTCTTTCGCTATCACAAAGACATTCTCAAAGCTTTCATCAAGTCAACAACAAAGTGGCCTAAATCCTGGAAATCAGAGACCAATTGCAGTTTTGATAAGGTGTGAATCTTCAGAAGACCAATTATCATTGGGAAAAGATGTGGCAGGAAAAGGTTCAAAGAAGATGCAGATAGGGTCGCCCATTATTGTCATAGAGGCTCCTAAGGTGATAAAGACCGCCGCTTCTGTCCCATGTCTCAGGGCTAATTCCGGCTTGGTCAAGCCTGGTGATGTTGGAAGGTGAATTCTTAACTCTTCCTCTTCCAATTTGGATCTCATGAACTTTGTACACCTCATTGGGACTTAGAGTGGCTCCTGTACTAAAACATAGGTTTTATTGTAAAATCTGTATTTTGTTCAAGTACTCACATTGTTTCAAAATCTAAGTTTTGTAACAAAACCTATATTTTGAAAAAGCTATTTTTTTGTTGAATCACACTTTTTCTTATAATAAATTTTTTCTTTCCTCTTACTTTTTGTCTCGAACTCCGTAAAAGTCAATAACTTTTCAAACACAATCACTTTTTAAAACCTAGGTTCTACTTCAAAATCCATAAAATCTATTCTTCCAAAATCTATTTTCCAAAACTTAGATTTTTTCTCGAACTCTGTAAAAGTTATTTTCAAACAGATTTCCAAACGAGCTCTTAATTTGAATGATTCAGGCTTTTTTACATTAAACGATACGAAATAAAATAATATCAAATTTTTATCTCCCGTCCTATACAATGTAATGGAATTGTTGAAATTAAATCTGCTTTATCCAGATGAGATTTACACCAGGTGCGCATTGATATACACCAAATTTCGACCCGCACAGTTCAGGCACTGTATAATAGGATATGATTAAATTTTGTCTTGTCACTAAAAAATCAAAAGTCAACTAGATTTTTCCATCATGTTTCTTGCTTTGGTGACTTTTATAAGTGCTGCTCATGCACTTTTTTTCTTTTGATAAATTTCATTTGTAATACCAAATGGGCTTATTTGGATAGTCCGTTGGAAGAACGATCATAGATTTCGAGGTAAATATGGGAGAGGAATTTTGTCTCGGTAAGCGCAGGAATGGATTTTGGGGAGGTAAACGGCCTCCCCAAACAAGCCCATGGACATCATAAATCCCCGATTTGTTTCACTTTTTTTTTAAAAAAAATTTGGTAACATGGAACCCTATGAATATGAATAGTATGACTCAATATCATATATGGCGCCTTAGATGAGTTCAGAAATAATACACTTTAACACTTTAACATCTAATTTTAAAAATACTACAACACCCGAGAGATGACTTTTTACACTTTAACATCTAATTTTACTATTTTATGGATTTTAAGCAAAATCTGAACTCACGATGTTCACTGGGCTCGTTTGGCAAATTGTCATAAGCCACTTATAAATGCTTATTCACATAAGCCGAGGCAAATATGTGGAGGAGATTGTCTCGTTTTACGGAAAAGCACTGTTAAACGTGCTTATGAAAATAAGCCTATGGTTACCAAACAGGCCCACTATAAATTATGTTGGAGTTATTGAGATTGGGTCACTCATCTGCAGAATTGTATCAAGGAAACCCAAAGATGTGTGGGCAGTGAGGCTCAGCGTTGGAACCTATCTCCATGATGGGAAATACTTCAAGCCCCTAGACTTGGCTGAGTTTAGCTGAATCCGGGACAGAAAAAACTGTGTCCATGTTATATACTATATACTGTATATTTTTACTACATGTAGTTAATTTGTTAGGTCACTTCTTTTTT
>JANTPZ010106689.1:0-15269 GCA_025593235.1 Vachellia pachyceras
ACTGAGAACCCATAATCTGTCCGCTTTAAATGGCACAGACAATTTATCACAATATTAAGAGTATATACATCAGATTTTATACCCAATGAATACATTTCTCTAATAAATGAAATCGCTGTTGTATAATGCTTCATCTTCACAATCACTCCCAACAATAACGTGAAGTCTAAGACAGATGGCAAAGGCTTCATCCTAACCATCATATGAAAAAAGTTGACGGCATCATCAACATTTTTCAGTCTTCCAGACCTGCATTGATTCCTCATAAAATTTAAGAACCGGGAGTCAATTTCTGTAGAACCGGCTGTGGTACATATGGGAGAACAAGAACACATGACAACACAAGGAAAGTAACGCGATGGGATGGAAAAAGGAGTTCTGGAACGGGCAGTAATACCAATATCTTGAAGAAGAAAAAGAGGAAACCAAGAAAAGGAAGCTATTTTTCGTAGCATAGGATAGGACAAGTGGGCATCACACCCTCGCAATCAACATGGAAAATAGTTTCCTCTAATGTTTAATCTAACGTTGGAAAGTTGATGAACCAAATGAAAGAGGAGGAGGATGACTTTACCAAGAGGATTGGAGCATCGAAGCTTCCGGTTTCGACGAAAACGCAGCAACAGACCAAGCTCTCTTCTTCACTATTCTGGGACCAAAACTCGAGAGTAGGAGCTGTTTTGGTCGAACGAGATGCTGAGAAGACTACAGAGGTTTTGGGAGGAAGCAGCTAAGTAGAATGTCGAACAAAGGAGAAGGGGTCCCTGGTTCGTTTCGAAGCGAGGGAGAGGGAGAGGGAGAGGAAGAGAGAGCGCCTAACTTATTAGTTACTTATTAAAATTTTTTTTTGTCGGTAAAGTAACATTTTTATCACGATCTTTTAAAAATGAGCTGAAATTATCATTCTGCAAATTCGTTCTAGTGAAAATATATCAGCTTTATTCACTAAGTTACTTTACAAACTCAGGGATATTGAGTAGTATTGTTAAGAGGGGGAGCAGATACACGCTTACTCTTTTTTCCTTATCTATGTTTGTCCCACTAGGTTTTCCTAGATATTTTAAAGGCAATCACAAATCAAAATAATTTTGATCTCAAATCCAAATCTTTTGGGAACAAAAATTTAAAGGAACGAAAGATTTGGACCACCCCAAATTGAAAGAAAAAGAAGGTGAGATTGATCAAAGCAAACCTGACCTAGGACTAATGATGGAAAAGAATACCTGACGAATCTATATCTAATCATGAGAGATCGTCGTTTATTGTTAAGATTTTTATCACGGAAGTATACACGTTAGATCATTGTGTATCCGGAAGTTTTTCTGGGACCAATTTCACCACGGAAGTTTGTAAAATGCCGAATGTATCACCTGGGCCAACGGAAGTTGTGACGGCTGTTTGCCATGTAGGATACACAACCAAGTCAGCATCCACGTCATTTAACTTCCTAAACCTTAATTAATTGATTTAATTGTTAGGTGCGGTTTAAGAAGTGATATGGATTCTCATTCGAATGAGAGATATGTCTCATTCGGATGACAAACCCCAAATCTTTTTAAACAAAACATAGAGAAAACGGTTTAGAAATTGATCTTTCTAAACCGTTGTTATAAACTACAGTAGAAAGTGTCAATGATGCATTCATTCCGATGATAACTAGCACTCATTCAAATAAAGATGTCCAAATCTGTACGCTGTAGAAGACGAGTGACACATTTGGATTCGTGACAGACCTCATTTGAATTACGCTTTTGACACCATTGTTAGCAAATACGGTTTATAAGTGATATGTTGCAGGCATTCGATTAAGGAGTAAAGCTCAATCGATTTAAGAGTAAGGCATTCGGCGGAGATAAGCGAGAGTGACTCAATCGAATGTGTGGCAGACCTGATTCGAATACGACGTTCTAAACCATTGTTATGAAATACGGTTCAGAAATTGAAGACGTTGCACCCATTCGAATGAGTTGTTGCCCTCATTCATTCGATGAAATGAAGTTAGAGTGACTCAATCGAATGAGTTCTTAATCTAATTCGAATAAGAATCTCTAAACTACTATTTACGACTATGGTTTAGAAAGTGAAGACCATACATCCATTTGAATGAGTTGTATCCCACATTCGAATGATGAAGTCCAAATTTGGCCCTCGACGAAATGAAGTTTGAGTGACTCAATCGAATGCATTCTATACCTGATTCGAACAAGGATTTCTAAACCTTTGTTTACTGATACGGTTTAGAAAGTGAAGACGTTGCATCCATTTGAATGAGTTGTATCCCACATTTGAATTAAGGTGGTCAAATTTGTACCTCAACGAAATGAAGTTAGAGTGACTCATTCGAATGAGTTCTTGAGCTGATTCGAATAATGTTTTCTAAACCGTTGTTACATGAATGGTTTAAAAAGTGAAGACGCTGTATCCATTCAAATGAGTTGTATCCCACATTCGAATGATGGAGTCCAAATTTGACATTCGACGAAATGAAGTTAGAGTGACTCAATCGAATACGTTCCAGACCTAATTCGAATAATGCTTTCTAAACCATTGTTTTGAAATATGGCTTAGAAAGTTATTGGAATGAATCATCCATTCGGATGTCTCAAAGTACTCATTTGAATGAACGAGCAGAATGAGAGTTCTAAACCGTACAGAAGAAATACGGTTTAGAAGGAGATCTTTCTAAACCCTAGTTCAATAAAAAGGTTTAGAAATTATCTTTCTAAAGCGTAGTTCAATTAAAATGGTTTAGAAATTATCATTCTAAACAGTACCTTAATTTCCAGTGTAGAAAGTCATCTTCAAGCATTCAGGCTGGGGTAAGCATTGGAATTAGCCTTATTCTTCATTCGATTGTAAAGGTGAAAGCCTTTGAATGAATAAAAAGAGACTTTCTTGACCGTATATGAATATGTTTAATTGATTGTTTCGATTGCAGTGTTTAATAGCGTATCTTATGCATGTGTAATAGAAAGTTTAATTGATTGTTTCCATTGCAGTGTTTAATTGATTATTATATGCATCTGTCATCTTCCTTTTTACTGCAGATTAAATAGCATTGAAACTGATAAATAAACAATTGTTGAACCCTCCATAAGTGAGTGCAATATCATTAACAATGCAGATGAAATACAATGAAACTGGGAAAGAAGAAATTGTTGAACCCTCAAGGGGTTAGTGGAATATGGTAAAAAACCTAGATGAAATACAATGAAAATTGAAAGACGCAACTGATGAACACTTGAGGGCCAATGGAATATGATGAACAAGCCACATTGGAAATAAGCAATTGATGAACATTCGTTGGGCACTGACGATGATGACACTGCAAAGAGGAAGTAACATGAGACTGGTAACGGATAACAATCAATTGATTCTTCCTAGTCTCATGCCACTTCCTTTCTGCAGCGTCAACATCGTGAGCATTGAGGAGAACCAAATACAACTTCTTTAGAAAGAATGTTAACTTATGTAGAGCAACTCTCTGTGTGAGAGAAAACGGAATGATTCTCCTTTATGTGTAAGAGGATACAATGCCCATACATGTTGTTCTACTGTGATCCTTCCTTTCCTGATGTTGAGGAGGCTATCTTTGTGGTAGAACATTCTTGGTTTGTCTCAACCTCATGGTTTGTTTCATCTGATGAATTTCAAATACCTTCCTCCAGGGGCAGCATAAGGTGACAATGGTTACTTTCCCTTGTCAACAATACTATCTTTCAATTGAATAGGACAAACTTCAATCTCTGCATTTCCCTTGGACTGAGGCGACATTGCAATGCATTGAGGTTATTGGTTGGGACAACTTTCAGGCAATTCATCATCTTCGACTTTAAGCATTTTAGATGGGGAGGTAGCCGAGCTGGTTCCACAAATACTCAGAGAATGTGATGCCTGAATCTCGTTCCTTTACCTACACTTCCACCTACTTCTATTGCTTGAATTGCAAATGCTTCTTGGGTACTTTTCCCTTTAATTGATCAAGTGTCACATCTGTTGTTGCTGTGCCTACCTTGTGTTCTTGTGGCAAGGAGTGCTTTCAAGGGTGGATCCTCTTTTTCCCTACCTCTGCAGCCTTTATTGCTTTGCCTTCTTTGGGGCAAAGAGTGCATTCAATGGTGGATCCTTTTCTCCCCTACCTCTGCAACTTTTGTTGCTATGCCTTCCTTATGGCATCAAGGGTGGATCATTTTCTCCCATGCCTCTGTTTCTTCAATGTTTTTCTTAGCATGTATCTGCAAACATACAAATTAAACAATGGGACCTACCGTCAATTGGAAGTTGAACCTCAGCAATACCAGTAGTCCACTGAGTAGAGTTTCTTTTGAGTTTCGCCTTTTCACTTTTAGATGCTTAGGAATTTTATATAGTTCATCTTCACCACATTTCAATTCGCTCTCAACTTGATCTGGTTTTTAAAGCATTAGAATTTGAAGGGTTGTTCTTCGAAATTTATTACACACAGATTTAAAGTTCCAAGAGAAGGAATCGAAGAGACCTATGACCCAACTGTAATCAAGGCTTTCATTTCGTAACCCGTTGTTTCATTTTTTAAACCGTATATTGTTTAATGTAGTGTAGAAAATCTCTCTGACCTCAGTCGAATGAGCCCTATGGACATTCAAATGAATGAAACATCTGTGAACTTTCTAAACCATTGTTATCAACTACGGTTTAGAAAGTTCACTTTCTAAACTGTATTTCTTAAACACGGTGTAGAAGACAAACTTCAACATCATTCGGATGAGCGCCATCGACACATTCGAATGAATGTTTCAAACGAATGAAGGTGGCCTCATTGCCAAGAGAAGGCTAACTTTCTAAATCGTATTTGCTACGTGCGATCTAGAAAGTATCATTTGACTCTATCTCAAATCTTTTTAAACCAAACATAGTAAAGACAGTTTAGAAGCTTACTTCCCCACTCAAGATGGGGGAGCATCATTCGAATGAGTCGTGGATTCTATCCCAATGTGTCCTTCGTGAGCAAAATGTGAGAGTTTATACACCGTATGACCTGAGAACGGTTTAGATAGTGTCAGTTTCTAAACAGTGCATTGCATGCACGGTTTAGAAGCTCACTTTCCCCTACTCAAGATGGGGGATCATCATTCGAATGAGACGTAAACTTTATTCGAATGAATGAAACGTCTGTGAACTTTCTAAACCGTTGTTATGAACTACGATTTAGAAAGTTAACTTTATAAACCGTATTTCAAATGAGGCTTTAAACTTACATTCGAATAACGGATATTATTCATTCGAATATCAACCCTTTAAACTTACATTCCTGTATTCGAATGTCACCATATTCATTTGATTAACGAACATTGATAAGTCAAATGAGGTGAATGTAATGCCTTGGTTAGATTGAACTGAAAAGTCAAAAGTACATTGGAACGACCCCTGACAAGACTGCTGAACTATCAAGACGGCTAACTCTGCTATATCATTTAAGGAGTTGACCAATTTGCATTTCCCACAATTAATGTATACAACGAGTGAACCAGGGGCGGACCTACATGGTCCCCAGCGGGTGCAGTCGCACCCCCTGACTTCCAGAAAATTAGGTATATATTAGTACTCTGTGATTTATTTTGCACCCACTCGTTTGCTAATTTTGAACCCACTGAATTTTTAACAAATTATTCTCAAAAGATATTAAGAATAAGTCCAATTTATCTTCTCAAAAAATAGTTTGCTCCCCCTAAGCCCGGGTCCTGAGTCCGCCACTGGAGTGAACCCTTCATATCCTTTCCATATCTTAGGTTATTTGAAGGGGAAGAAGGTTACATTCGCTTATCCTCAGCAGTTTGACAATGATGGCGCATAAGAGGAAGTAACAAGAAACTAGAAAGAAGCAGTTGTTGAACCCTCGAGCGTTCAACAATTGCTTCTTTCCTAGTTTCATGTTAGTTCGTCTGTCTTGTTTATCATATTCCATTGACCCCTCGAGCCTTCAACATTGATTCTTTCACATTTTCATGTTATTAAATCTGCCCATATTTGACTGAACTCTGAGGGTTCATGAATTGTTTGTTTCCCAGCTTCAATCTACCTATTTTATCATATTCCACTGACCCCTTAATGTTTTAACCATTATGCCTCTTTCCCACTTTTCTGTTATTTAATTTAATCTTCAGTATCAATAACGATTAGAAATTAAACACTGCAATGGGGACAATCATTCAGTTAACGTTATTCATCATTTCCACTGCCCTCTAGAGGGTGAACCATAAATTTGCTCACTACAATGAGAAGTGCGTTAACAGAATGGAACTTACCCTTGATTCGAATGAACATCATAAATGAATGCAATTATTGACACTTTCTAAATCGTATATAGTAAAAACGGTTTAGAAAGACATCATTCAAAACCGATGTTGAGAGGAACGGTGGAGAAAGGCCACAGCAAGCTGGCAAGCTGGGTGGGAACGCATTCGAATGTATCACATTATTGGCTGAGGTATTTTACACTTTCTAAACCGTCAATCCTAAAAATTTTTTATAAGGACATAATATTCAGCCATTCGAATGATATCCTTTCTGAATTCGAATGCATAGGAAAAAAAGTTTTATCTTCCTTTTATTCCTCCATATGAGGCCTCCATTCGAATGTAACACATGCCTAATTTCACAACCCTGCAATTCCTACGCCGCATCTCGTTGATTACCTCATTGCAAATCTGTAAACCTTAGAAGAGCATACCTACCATTCAAATTCCATAGCAAATCTTACAAAAGCATAAAATGACAGAAGTATCTTCAACCTCTGAACCTCTAAGGAAGAAGAGCAGATCTTCTGTTACACCACCCCCCATTGAATCCCATCAGAATCGATGATAGACCCCCTTGAATAAGAAGGAAATACGTAAAGGGAAGGGGAAGAAGGTTGTAGTCGCTTCTATAGAGCACTCTGTCCATGTTGCTGAACAAGAGGAGAGCGCAGTGGAGAAGCTTGTGCGTGAAACTCTGAGGGTCACTGCAGGGGAGGAAGCGGAGATTATGCCTCAGATGGGAGCTCCTGTTGTGAAACCTCCTGCAAAACGAAGAAAACGAAATGCTAGAGTAAGGAAGGAAGCATCAAAGCAACAGAAATCAGATGCATCCACTAGATTCGTGCAATCCCAATCTTCAACACCATTGGATGCAAGTAAAGAAGACTTGCAACCTCCAGAAGGGTTGTGACTGCTGCTCTACAGCAGACTGACCAAGCACGGTATGATGCGTATTTTGCTAGAAGGAAAATTTGCCTGCCATTTATAATGTTGATTTAGAACATATGGAGAGAGAATTAAAATTGGACCTATCTGAGTTTGTAAATCAATATGCGCCATGGACCTACCATATAGTCCTACTGTAGTTAGGACATTCTACTGCAATCTGAAGCAATTAGAGGCACTGGACAAGGAGGATGATGGGCCTCACTCTAACTTCATTTCATCGAATGAATGAGGGCAACAGCTCATTCGAATGGGTGCAGTGTCTTCACTTTCTGAACCGTATTTGATAACAACAGTTCAGAACGTCGTATTCGAATCAGGTCTGCCTTTTATTCGATTGAGTCATTCTCGCTCATCTCCGTCGAATGCCTTACGCCTGAATCGATTGAGCCTTACTCCTCAATCAAATGCTTGCAGCACATCACTTATAAAAGTGTAATTCGAATTAAGTCTGTCACGCATTCGAATGTATCACTTGTCTTCAGCCACGTACAGACTTGGACATCTTTATTCTAATGAGTGCTAGTTCTAATCGGAATGAGTGCATCATTGACAGTTTCTAAACTGTAACTGATAACAACGATTTAGAAAGTGATCTTTCTAAGCCGTTTTCTCTATATTCGGTTTAAAAAGATTTGGGGTTGTGTCATCCGAATGAGACCTCTCTATCATTCGAATGAGAATCTGTGTAACTTCTTCAACCGCACCTAACAATTAAATCAATTAATAAAGGTTTAGGAAGTTAAACGGCGTAGAGGCTGATGTGACCGTTCCTATTTGGCAAACGGCCGTCACAGCTTCCGTTGCCCAAGTGAAAAGTTCTGCATTTTAGCGAATTTTGTCCCAGAAAAACTTCCGGATATATAGTGCTCCAACGCATATACTTCCATGGCAAAAATGCTACTTATCCCTTTTCTTTTGGTAAAAATTTGGCCAAGTTGGTAAATTCCATATCAATTTATAAATAATTTATTTTAAAAAATGATAAATATATTAATTTTTTAATTTTTTAATTTTTGAAAAAAATCTTGAGGTAATAATAAATTTTAATTTAAGCGTGATGTTAAAATTATAAGGTATATTTTGTTTCCAAAATATAATTAATAATTATTTTCAAAAATACATTTAATTAGGAGATATAATTAATAATATTTTTTAATTGAGATAAACATGGTAAGAATGTGTAATTTTATATGCAATTAACTAATAGCTAATGAGTAACTTATTGCATACTATGTAAATTAGTTAAAAACATTTTATAATTACCTCACTCTTTTTTTAACCTTCTATCTTTAAATTGAAACTTAAATGAATCTCTTGCAAGTTAAAATCACATTAAATGGGTGTAAGTCACAAATGTCAATTTTTTCTATTTTTTAATTCCTGTCTTTCTAATTTATTTCTAACCAAATTTATGGAAAAAGTACTAAAATTTAATGCCCAACAATGATGAATATTATTATTTTTGTCAAAGAATGTCTATACATAACCAAAAAAATAGCTTTTTCATACAAAAAATGGCATCTTTCAAATAAAAGAAAATGGTTTCATTAACAAATCCAAAATACTTCGATAATAACAACAAGGCTATAGTTATATTTGGTATTTTAAATTTAGATCAAGTTTCATTTTGACCTCTTAATTTTAAAAAATACACTTTTAGTCATATTTATCTTAAAACTGTTAGTTTTATTTTACGGAAAATGATAGCTCATTAAATGTAAATGATGATTATACAATTAAATACTGATAATGTTTAAATTTTTAAGTATTTAATATAATCATTTTTATATTTTGAAATCTAATCATGCTTTATGATTATTTAACTGTAGAATCACAATCTAAATTTGATGAGCTATTATTGTTCGTTAAAAGAAACTAATAGTGTTGAGATAAAGTTACTAAAAATGTACATTTTAAATTTAAAAAGTTAAAATGAAATTTAAACTTAAACCACTAAAATATATACATTTTGTTCTAAATGGACTAATAATTTTAAATTTTTAAGATTCATATCAGTTGTCCGTTAATCTTACCCGCCGTTCACATCGAAAGTATAAATAATAGACTTTCGACTGCTCGCTCTCACTCCACAGTTTCACTTTTGCCAAAGAATTCAGATTTTTCTCAGACGACTGATCAAAGCAAGAAGACGAGAGGTAATCTCCGAGGAATTTCTTCAAGAATTAACAATGGCTCTTCATATTCAGGAGCCTATTCCTGACGTGCTACCCCAAGATGATCTCACTGATCCCGCCAACAGGTTCTCGATGATCCACCTTAATAGCACCAATGCTTCACCCTCCTCCGCCGTTGCCGCCGCTGGTGCATGCGGCCACCATCTCCCATGCATTGAATGCGGTTGTCAGGGCTTCAATCCCATGAAGCGTCGATCACCGGAGTCCGACTTGGAATCCTCCCGCTCCAAGAAGCATTCTGGCGAGCAAGAAGACCAGACTCAGCGCGGTGGGTACTCGGCCGTTCCGCTTCCTCTCAGTCTCGAAAACCTCGCTGCGGTTCAAAAAACAAGATCCGCTTTCCCTGTTTTTCGGCGATGCTTTTCCGATCCTTACACAGTGCCTACGGCTGCCTGCTCTGGAACTCTGCCCTCTCAGAATCCTTCGCCAGAGGATAATTCCTTGGCCTCCCGTTTGCCTCCTAAGCCTCCGAGTCTGAAGCGGTGCGTTTCGGATCCTAGTCCTTCTCCTGCTAAAACGACTTGTCAGGATTCTTGCTTGGAGGATACGGGAATGGGAGGGGATTTGAGCAAGGAAGAGAATCCGAATTTAATGGTATGGGATTTTTTCTGGGTCATTTCTAAATTCAATTATTTAGCTGTTTATGGTGAGTCTTGACATTTGAGAATATAATGAGATGGAACTTGAATTTGCAGAGAATGAAAAGAATGAAAGATCGGTTGAGAGAGATGAAGAAATGGTGGGATGAGGTTATGCAGGAGGGGGAGGGGGAGCAAGTCGATGAGGGCGATAAAGCCGTGTCTGTTTCTCAGGCATGCTTTTGTCTTTTCTTGATCATGTTTTATTGACTTTTTTGTTCTGTTTTAATAGTTGGAAGAATTTCTTAAGCTTCCCAAGAGATTAAAATGATAAAGTGAGAATGTGGTTAGGCTTTCGATAGAACTAGAATCTGGGCCCTGAGCTGCTTTAATATATGCATGTTGATATCGGTTATGCTTTTAAGAGACAGAAAGAAAATCCTCAAGCATAGTTCTTTATGCCTTCGCTAGCATGGCTTTAGTCAAGTACTGACTTGTAAAAGAATTGTTTATCAGAAGTCAAGATGTTGGACTTAAAAAGCCCACATTGATCCGAAATTGTTGTGAACCAAGAGGGAATGTTTAAGAAAAATCCATTATAGATAGAGAACTTGGGAAAATTTTTAGGTTTCATCCTTGTTTCAAAGTCCTTCACCAGGGCATAGAAGATGCATTATGCAGCTTGTGTCTTTGCCGTCCAAGTTCTAAATTGTGTCTAATTTCACTAATAAAGTGTACAACATTCAGACTTTTGAAAAACTACTCAGTACAATATCCTTCTATATTGATCATACATTTAAAATACAAACAAAGAAATCTGAGGTCTAGTTGTGTATGCCTTTGGTAGCATGGTTCATTAATAGTTCCCCTCAGGTCAAAAAGTACGAACTTCCTTTTTAGCTTTCGCATTCCCACAGTCAATTACTTGTAAAAGAATTTTTTTTATCAGAAGTCAACGGTGCATTGCTGAATTTAAAAACTACTCACAGGTTGTATTATATCGTTGAATAGAGAGTTAAACAATGGCCTATATTGATCCTAAATTGCAGTGAACCTATGAGTGAGCATTTAAGATGAAAAAGGATACATTAGATACAGGACATGTTCTTCCTTTGAGTATTACATCACTGTTCTTAATCACCATAGAGAACTTGGAAACATTGATGGTTCATGCTTGAGTCAAGACCATCACCTGGACAAAAAATTTCATGCAGCTTTTGTATTTGTTGCACAGGCTCCAAACCTTTATTTTGTTTCAGTAATGATTTTATAACATACTGGCTTTTGGAAAATTATTCTTCTTAAGTACAATCTTTAGGTGCAAAGAGACAATGAAGTTATTATGTCAGATCATAGGATCACTAACATCCTAATATCTTCAGCATGCAGTCTTTAGATGGACTTAAGTGCATTTTCTGCAACAAAGGTTGGTTCATTGGATAAATATTCAGGTTTCTCTGGTTGAAATAGATTAAAGTGATAGAGTGAGAATGAGGCTCAGATTTTTATTGAATTAGTATTTCTACGTGACAAAATGAATTATGTGATTTGTAAGTAATGACTTCTGAAAATAATTTTTGAAAAAGTCAATAGTGCTGAATTTAAAAACTACTTACATGTTGTGTTTTATTATTAATCTAGAGCTGCTAAAAGAGACTTGGACTATGGTTTATATTGATCCTAATTTGTCAAGAACGAAAAAGCCAGTATTTAAAGAAAAAAGGGATGCATTATCTATAGTTGACATGTTATGTCTTAAGATTTGTTTCATCACTGTTCTCACACACCACTGAGAACTGGAAAAAAATTGAGGTTTCCTGCTTGTGTAGTCAAAATCAATCTTCAGGAAAGGTTGCATAATGCTGCTCTAATTTTTGTTTTGCTGTCCGAACTGTAATTCATGTCACCAACGATTATACATCATATTGGCTTTAGAGAAACTATGCTTTAGCTCACTCTTTAGGTGCAGGGAGTCAATGAAGTTACCATACGCCAGATTACGAGCCTGCATTCAATAACATACCGATATTTTCAGCATGCTGACTCTTTAAGAACATGGACCAATTAGTATGTAGAACAGAATGAAATTAAAATTTTGAATAAAAATAATTTTTAAGCAAAAAAAAGAGAGACTTGTGCCTTTAATGAAAAAGTGATAAAGATAAATAAATAATAATGCAGAAATGAATTTGTTCAGTTAAGTGTATTTTGCAAACTGTGAGATCCCAAGAGATCACATATTTTATTCTCTCTATTTGGGGAATAGTCCCGACTTTTCCCCATCTGCTGAATGCTCTTGCTTTTATGATCACTTATCTCTGTCAGTACTGTTTCCATTCGTTTTTATTTTTTCGGTTTTTTTTTTTGGATATTTTGTGTTTAATTCAAATGTTTATTGCAGGATGATTCTGGCATTGAAGAAGGTCCAGAAGAAATTGTGAGTGTAGAGTGGGTTGAGAAGAGCCTGTGCATAAATTTCAAGTGCCCCTGTGGTAAGGGATACCAGATCCTTCTCTCAGGCAACAAATGTTACTACAAGCTTGTGTAATAGAGAGATGATGCAAATGCATTGAGAAAAGTTTCATCTTTGTTCAGAGGATTTTTTTCCTTTGGCCAGTGTTCATATATAGGATCAGACAGCTTTCCATCACATTCCATTGAAACTGTTTGGAAAATGATACTGCAAGCTTGTGTAATAGAGAGATGCAAATGCATTGAGAAAAGTTTCATCTTTGTACATAGGATTTTTTTTTTCTTCTGGCCAGTGTTCATATCTAGGATCATACAGCTTTCCATCACTTCCCTTTGAAACTGTTAGGAACTGAACGAGACCATAAGTTTGTCTAGTAGAGACATGCAAATGCATTGAGAAAAGTTTCATCTTTGTTCATAGGAATTTTTTTTTTCCCTGGCCAGTGTTTCATATATAGCATCATACAGCTTTTCATCACTTTCCATCGAAACTTTTAGGAATTGTAAAATGACAGTGGGTGTTGTTGTATCCATAGTGTTTTGACTTGTGTAATGTGTGTTCAAATGAGGTGAATAAGGATGATAGCTGTTATTTGGCTGCCAAAGCTTGCTAGTTGGTTTATTCTGAAGGGTGAAATAAATTACCAGAACTTGAAAACAAAAATTATGTATCAATCTTTGAAGAAGAAAAGGATGCTGGAAGCATTACTTAGGCATCACATACCTGAAAACGAAATACAACATCATACTTTAAGGAGCATGCTCCTGTTTTTTCTATTGCTTCTCTGACAAATGCAGTGAAAAAAAAAATATCCTGTCTTTTTTATTATGTGTTGTTCATATAAATCATATAAAACTGACTAAAATGAATTAGCAAATTGAACTCTATTATTTTGATGTTAAGAATAATATTTATAGTCCTCTGGTAGTTAATGTAGGATCTAAATGGGTTCCACCCCTGTGTTGCCGTGTACTAAAGCTATCCCCCAAGTCATTCTTTATGGACTGATATTCCCTTTTTTCTGCCTTTTTTTAGTGGAAAGGAATGATACCATTGGATACATGTGATGATTCAGATGGTGGTTTACAAGGAGTGGTGGAAGTTATTTTTCCAATATTATTTATGATTTAAGAGGTAAGTATGTGAAAAAGTTTTATCTCAACTACGTGAAGTTGATTTTGTAACGCTATTAGCTTTACGGAAAACAGTTATTTAGTGGGTCCGTTTGGTAAAGCGATGGAGAAGTGCTTTTATCATTTACAAGGTAAATGTGTGAAGGAGATTATCTCGTTTTGCGGAAAAACACTGTTGAACGTGCTTTTGGGGTGTTGAGAAGCTTTCCCAAACACCGTATTCATTATAATGAGCAGTGATGAAATTTGGATCATTCAAAAATATTAATTATCCATATTTAAGATTTTTAACCTACAATTTCAATGAAAATTATATTGTAAGAAGTGTTGTTAGCTCCGCTTGAATGGAAAGAAAAGTTAAGAGGAAAGAAAATGGAAGGATAGAAAAGTTGAGAGAAAATATTATCACCCATCTTACTTGGATTGATGAGAGAAAAGTAAATGGGTAAATAATTGAATTACTAAAATATTTTTAAATAAAAATCTTGTAATAAATAGTTGAATAAGTAATATATCCTTAAAATATATAAGTATAATATCAAATTAAATATGATAATGAAAAAATTATATAAAAATTAATATTATTAAATAATTTAAAATCAAATTATTTATTAAAGATATGTTTTTTATATTATTATATTTTAAAACAAAATAATTTAAATAAAAAATTATATTTTTTAATGTTTTGAGATTTTAATAAGCATCTTGAAAATAAATTAGATATCAGAAGCAGCAATGCTACGAGCAATTCTTGCTTCTTTGCCAAGAGAGGCTTCTCGCTGCAATCAATTCCTAGCATTTGATCGGCGATTGTGAAAAAAGAACAGATTTTTATTCGATTATTAAATAAGGAGTCATTTTTTCCGGTCAGGGTGTTGATCTGACTGCTGAGCCCACTCTGTCCTCGCCTGGCGGGCCCCTGTGGTTTCGAGTTGGAGCTGCTATTCGTTCGCTTTGCAGATTCACTCCCTTGTCTCTTCAATCTATACTTTACCCACTAACATATTCGAATCTGAATAAATTTTAACTTTCTTATTATAGAGTGGGCTTAGTGTTTAGGGGTTCCTGGTGACTTGCGTGTTTCAGGTGGTGCAAGGATTCTGGTCCGGCGGCGCTAGTTAAGGTGAATTTCAAAAACTCTTCCACGCATAAGAGAGTTGCGAATATTGTGATTTCCCTAGCGCTATTGGACTGTACCTAATGATTACGATTGAATATCACAATCCTTTCCTAGTTTTGTTCACAGTACTGGAGAGGTTGAAAAAGACATTGGTCTTCTCATGAGAAAAGGTACGATATTATGTTCCTTGCAGCTGTTTATTACTTCAAGATGCCTGCAGTGACTAGTGAGTTGTTGGAATTGGAGGTTTTCTGAAATCTTCTGAGTATTGCTAGTTGGGAATCATGGGCAGTAAAACTTTGATGAATTGGCCAAAGCAAATTACAACTAGTCTAGTTGAGCAGCTAATTAAAGCAGAAAGGGACATCCATAAGGCTCTTGTGATATTTGATTCGGCAACGGCTGAATATAATAATGGATTCCGTCATGATCACAATACTTTTGGTCTCATGATCTCTAGGTTAGCCTCTGTGAATAAGTTTAGATCAGCTGAAGGGATGCTTCACAGAATGAAGGAAGAAAATTGTAAGGTCACAGAAGACAT
>JANTPZ010106712.1:0-19147 GCA_025593235.1 Vachellia pachyceras
CCATGTACACTTCTTCCTCTAAGTCTCCATTCAGGAAAGCATTCTTCACATCCAACTGATGTAGAGGCCAGTCGAGGTTGGTAGCTATAGATAAGAGAACTTTGATGGTGTTGAACTTTGCCACTGGTGCAAAGGTCTCTTGGTAATCAATGCCTTGTGTTTGGGTGTACCCTTTTGCAACTAGCTGTGCCTTATATTTGTTTATGCTTCCATCTGGATTAAATTTTGGAGTGAAGATCCATCTGCATCCTACTGGTTTCTTGCCCCTAGGAAGAGTGGCGATCTCCCACGTTTTATTCTCCTTCAAGGCCTTCAACTCTTCTTTTGCTGCTTGTTTCCAGTTAGAATCAGTCATGGCTTGTTGGAATGTATCTGGCACTTTGATCTGTGCACTATTCACCACAAAACTCTGCATTCTAACAGATAAATTGCCATATGAAACAAATCTTTGAATGGGATGCTGAGTACAAGATCTTACCCCCTTTCTAAGTGCAATAGGCCAGACTAATTCCCCAGAATTTGGCGTCGGGTTAGAGTCATGGCGTTGCATACTCTATTGCCGCTTTCTTCCTCCTGATCCTGTGATGTCATCTCATTGGAACTAGGTTGTCCAGCTATCCCAGTGTCAATCTCAGCATTGGTTTCCATATTTTGGATTATGTTTGGAGAGTCTGGTTCCACAGTTTGGTTTGTATTTGGAGGAGTTGAGATTGCAGGTTCAGGTAATTTTGTTGTTTTGGGTAAATCTGGTATTTCAGGCTGGTTTGTTGGTATTGGAATGGCTGGGATTTCAAAATTTGTGGGAGGTTCAGGTTTCCAAATTAGCCATTCCACACCATTGTTCTCCCCCTGAATGGGCAATTTGGGGTAGTAGGCAGCATCCTCATAAAAAACTGTATCATTTGATACTGTAAGCTTGCGAGTTGCAGGACAATAGCACTTGTAGCCCTTTTGGGTAGAAGAGTAGCCCAGAAAAATACATTTGTCGGCCCTAGCACTTAGTTTCCCCTCATTATGGTTATGCACAAATACAACACATCCAAACACTTTATGGGGTATAATGGATACGAGAGGACAATTTGGATACATTTCAAGGAGGTATTGGATTGGAGTGCTAAAGTTGAGGATTTTGGACGGCATCCGATTGATGAGGTAGGCAGCTATTAAGACGGCATCCCCCCAAAATATATTGGGAACATTTCGCTCAATCATAAGGGCTCGGGTTACTTCCAAGAGATGCTTGTTTTTCCTTTCAACAACTCCATTTTGTTGGGGTGTGTATACACAAGAGGTTAATAGAGTCCATCCCATTCCTTAGCAGCGATTCCAATCCTCCTCCCCGACGTCAAATCCTGAAATACACAATGTTGTGAGTTGAACATCACCCAACAATCATGATTGGTAGTAAGCTTGCTCACAGAGATTAAATTGCATGTGAGAGCAGGTACGTATAATACATTGTGAATTTCAAAATGTGTAGATAACACTCAGTTCCAATTCCTTCAACCTTTGTATATAAGCCATTAGCCACTTTTACTCTCAAATTCTCATGGCAATACCTGATTTCGTTAAATAAGGATTTGTTACCAGACATATGATCAGTTGCTCTAGAATCTACTATCCAAGTGTTTGTACCAGTCACCATTGCATTAAGAGCTATAATGGAGTTACCTGATTGCACCAAATTCACGTTAGTTTGAGTTTCAAGCCTTGTACCACTCATAAGGGCCATAGGAGTTGAGTCCAAAATGGTTTGATGCCTTGGAACAGGTCCGAAAAGTGGTGGTAAATCAGCTGGATTCATCTTGAGATGAGCAGCAGGAAGCAGAGCATGGAAGAACGCCAGCGCGTGGCTATCACGCGTCCTGAAAGTCGCCGGCGTGTGGCTGTCACACGCAGGGTGTACTGCAGGAGCGTGGCTATCACGCGCTTCTCATATCGCCGTCAAACTTTAGTGATGCGCCGATCGACGTCGTTTGGACCTGGTGGCGGAAGCGGTGTCGTCAACGGAGCTATGTGCAGAGTGGTATGACGGCGCGTGGCACTCATGCGCTTCCTGGATCGCGTCGTTCTTCTGGAATTGGCCGGTCGACGGTGGTTGAGGCTGGTGAAGGTGGTGGTGTAACCTATGGACCTCTAGTGTGGGAGATCCAGCAGTACCTCTCCTTCTTTCTCTCTCTCGCTCACTATCGCGGGCTCACGGTCACTCCTCACAGACACTTACAGGCAGAGGGCTCGGGGAGGCCCTCGGTCTCTCTTGCCAAAAGCTCTGATACCATATTGAAGTGGAGAAACTCTCACATTGATGTATATTATTGAGGAAAACTGAGTACAATTTATAAGTGAACATGAATCAATCAAAGAGCATAATATCAGCAAATACAATCAATAGCATTAATGAGGATTATTTTGTCCTAATCCTAGGCATGATTCTAGGAAGTAAATGTGGTTCAAATTTGATTTATTTCCAACAATTGCAGTAGTAACTGTTTCAAAGGGAAGCCTATTTCAGTTCATTCCAAGTATGACCTTCTTTGCGTTTGCATATCTTGACACATTGGAGTAACTTATAATCTATAAGGAACTTCACTTTCATATTTGGCATTTCAGGCTCAGATTTAATTTATACTGTATCAGTTGACACGGGGAAGACCTCGGTTGTGCTTTTTTGACAAGCTTGCTTATAAGGCTTTGCAACAGAGTGTTACACAGTTAAACAATGAGCTTAAAGATGTATGTCGATTCTGATCTTTAGATAAACTATAATTAGATGCATGTATCAGTGTCCAATGATATATGTTTCATTGTCTAACAATTATTTGTACTGTGATATGATGTGGATGATTATTGAGTTTAGGAATGATTTCATATCAATGTCGGAATGATTTGGTATAATGTTCTTTCAATGATTTGGAGTTTTTTAAAGTAAATGGGTAAAGTATTCTGTTTCGCTTAAGCTTAATTGTAGTGGCACAAAGGAACATGGGGTTGTGAAGGACAATTAATGTAATGAGATAATGCACGAAGTAGTGAAGAATACATTGAAGAAATATCTACAAACGAATTGGATGAATCAGCGAAGTGTGCAAGGGACACATTGCTAATTAATTTAGAGTATAGTATGATTAAATATAATAAATAAATTGAATAATTTGAAATTCTATTTGATTTAATTTGGAGTCAAAGGAAAGAAAGCATGGAGCTGAAATAACTAACTAAAAGATCTCTTTAAAAGATTAATTTTGCATAGAGCTCTAAACAACCTAACCCTAACTTATCCTTCAAGCAAAAGAATTATAGAGAACTAGGAACTCTACTAGATAAGAAATAATCTCATTAATCTAGACCTAAGCCAAATCATTTATTTACAAGATACTCTCTCCCGTCCATAATATAAATCGTTTATAGAAGAATGGCTCGGACTAAAAAGTAAAATACTTACAAAATAAAAATCCATAATATATATTATTTATAGAAGAATGACTCGGTCTAAAACATAAAATATTTATAAAATAATTAATACTCATTTTTTAGTTTTGTTCCTACAATTAATACCATTTGTAATTTTATCCATTAATAATCATTTATAATTATGTGTCAATTAATAATTATTTAGTCCACATTCCTTAATGAGGGTAAGAGTGGAAAAATATTTCAGTTTAAGGCATAGTAAATGAGTTAACTATATTTTTTTATTTACGTGAATTAATTAAACTGTCAAAGGCATGTTGTGATATAAATTATAAATAAAATACTTATAAATATAACCATAAAATTGATGATAAATCTTCCTTATCTATTATCAGTCATTAATATCTTATTCTCTCTTCCTTTCTCTTTCCTTGTTCTCCATTTAAATAGGCCCTTGAAATGAGAATAGGAGTATTGTTTAGAAGAGCAAAAAATGAGCAACACTAGGCATGGAAATAAGTCAGGCTATGCCAAACTTTGGTTAAATAGGCCTATGCTTGTAATGAAGATACTGAGCCTGGGCCTAAGCCTGAGCCTGGATACAAGCTTTTTTTAGGCTTAGGCCTGAGCCTTCGAAAAGCCTAGTAAGGCTTGAAACCTTTTTAGAGGCCTACATATAATGTATGCCTCTAAAAAGGCCTCAAAATAGGCTTTAAACCTACTATACTTATTGTATGTAAGTTTTTAATAGACTTCAAAGCATACATACATGCAAATTAAAATAAATTTTTAATAGGTTATTTCCATGTTAGGAATTTCACCTAGTAAACCTTCTTTTGCTAGTTTAATCATTTGATTCTGACTTATGTGCCCCAGTCTAGCATGCCAGATATTCATGCCAACTATTATATTGGAGGAACTAATAAAATAGTCATGCAAGTTGAAATCACCAATAACATCCATAACAAGGAACTTTTCTGAGAGGAAAACTAAACCGTAAAAGGTCTTATTGCTAAAAATGTCAGCAACCTTGCCATGAAAATTCACATCAAACCTATAATTCAAAAGATATAATATAGAAACTAAATTCCATCGGATGTCCGGTGTATGAAGCACATCATGTAAGATTAAGGTATTTCCACCAAGCAGAGATAATCTGCAGGTGCCTATATCTTTGACCTCAATCTTTGTGTTATTGCCAACATAAAACCATTTGCATTGATGCGGCAACCAACGGTAATCCACGAAGGATCTCTGATCCTTCGTTACATTGTCTGTTGAACCTGAGTCTTTCCACGGTCATTTCACTCAAAGCAGTCCCTTGCGAAGTGACTCATCTTCTAGCAGGCATAGCATTTGACCTATTTCAGGTCAACTTTCTTTATGCCACCTTAGATTTTCTTCTTGAATTGCTTTATGCCCCTTTTGAATCTAGGAACATGTTTCAGGTTAACTTTCTTTATGCCACCTTAGATTTTCTTCTTGAATTGCTTTATGCCCCTTTTGAATCTAGGAACATGTTTCCTATCTTTTCCATAAAATTTCTTGCCCTTCTTGAAATTGGGCTTGGCATTGGAAGGGCCTGCATCCTCGGTGTAATAGGCATGCCCAGAAGTTTTATATGCCTCCAGGAGTTCATCCTCAAGCTCAAGGTGCTTCACAACATCAAAAGTAATGATGTTATCGTTATGGGTTAAGTTGACTTTCATATGTTCCCAACTATGGGAAGTGATCTTATTATAGCATGCACTTGCTACTCATCAGTCAGTGTATATCCAACTTCCTGGAGCTCTCTAATTATGTTTGACATGTCTCGGAGATGCTACTTCATGGGTATATTACCCCGAAGCTTACACGCGTTAAACTTGATCGTCAGCCTCCTAAGTTTGGTGGTTAACGTTCCACCAAACCTGTCTCTCAGAGCTGCCCACATGGCATGTGCAGTTAGATGTTTTTCATACTAACACATTAGGTCATTTTCCATTGTGCTCAGTAGGGTGACTCTTGCAATGCTATTCTTCTTTTTCCATGCCTGTTATAACTCCAGGTTCCTCCTATACTGGGCTGTAGTCCCAACTTCTGGTTCCACCATAATGGTAGTCAGTGGCTCAAGAGCCTCATGTTCCTCCAATATATACTACACCTTACGGTATCAGATATCCCAGTTGTCACCATTCAGCTTGTTCCCTTCATTCAACTAGGCAATTATGCTTTTTATTGTCATTTTCTAGTCTAAGGTGACAGGGTATTTTATCAACAGATGTTTACTCATAGAGCTGAGTTTTTTTAGCAATTATGTAGCACAACATAGCATACAATGTCTTATACTTATATTATTCTTGACAAAAAGATAATTTGATCACTAAATATGCGATAAGGAGAATACGTTTGTACCTCCCATCACACAAACACTAGTAAGTACATTGTTTTCTTTCAAGAATTTTATATAAGTAATTCTAAAATCGTCAACTTTTAGAAGTCTCATTTTCTAAAAGCTCCCACTTATCAATAGTGTAATAAGGTGACATATCATGTGAATAACAATAACGATTTCATAATAATTCACAAAAACTAAACATGTCACATTTCACACAACAATACACCAAGTTATGTTCTGAACACATTAACAAAACATAGAGGGTAAACACATAAATCTAAAGCATGACACGTCTTTAAATGTTTGCAATATAATAGTCAAGATTTGTTTCCTCAGTTTTCTAAAGTATTATTTTTTGTTCAGCATAAATCTTGTTGTTCTCTTATTGCATCAATCCAAAAGGTTGTTAATGTGAATGTGCATGCATCTCTAACAGCTGCACGATACTTCATCATGACATTCACATAGAATTTACCTCCTCATCATTACTTTGAGGTTTTGAATTGAATGAGAATGAGGACTTGGAACCTGGGTCGGAGTAGACCTCTTGAGGCTCTTGTTGACTGCCCTCAAGGTTCTGATCAGGACCCCCTTCTGGATCCTCCTCAGGGTCTTCCTCATGTTCCCCTTGAGGATCTTCCTCAGGATCCTCTTCAAGATCATCATGTGGATCTTCTTGAGGTTCCTCCTCGGGATCCTCTTCTTCTGGGTCTTCCTCAAAATCCTCCTTTAATTCTTGCTTAGGATCCTCATTAGGAATATGTTCATCCATATATTCAAAGTACACTAATTCGTGAGACAGTGTTTTAGTGCTATCTGAGATTTCTTGCTCCATTGATTTTCCTAAAAAAAAGATGAATTTAAAATTACTATTTTGGAAAAAATTTCAAGAAATCTTTAAGTAAGCACTGATTTTCTTCAAAAGCATATCCTGAATTGCCTCTAAAATAGGCAAATTGCATAACAAAATGAAGATTTTAAATTTTAGGATTTTTAGGAATAGACCGTATCTTATTTGGACTATCCACGCACCGTCACGCACCCCCAAGAAGAGTGAATCCTAGAAAAATTCGAAAAATTGGACAAAGCCCACTCTCGGGTAGTGGCGCTGTCATACACGGGCCACCGTGGAGGCTTCGGGTAGCGACACTCGTCGTCGCGTCGGACTCCACGCGCCGCCAAGTGTCGAATGGTGTGGTCAACGCCTCACACGGACGTGTCATGTGGCTTCACGCACCACGTAGCCCCTTTTCCACTTTTTTTATTTTCTTTTTTAAATATATTTATTATTTTTTTAAAAAAAATTCCGGTTTGGGCCTCTCTAGCCCAACCCATTCCCTTTTTTTAATTGGTTTGGGCCTCTCTGGCCTAACCCGAAAAAACCAACCCCCTTTTTTTGCGGATTAGGCCTCTCTGGTCCAATCCGTAAATTCCATTTTTTTTCTTTTCTTTTGTTTTTGTTGAATTAGGCTGGCCATAGCCCAATCCATTTTGGGTCGGGTTAATATACCCCATTTCTGACCCGGTTTATTTTCCTCCACGACGCTCGCTGGCCCTTTTTTTTTGGGAGGCAAAACGATGCCTTTTAGGGAGCATTGTTCATCATCTCCTACCTCCAGCCAGGTCTATTTGACCCGCCGACCCATTTCCTTCTCTCCTCTGTAACTTTGTCGTCCGGCGTCCGTTTTTTGCGTTCTTGGTGTCTATTTCTTGGTTTCAACGAGCTCTACATAATGGGAGTATTTTTGAAGCCTGGGTATTTCTCTTTTTCTGCAAAAATGTGATGGAACTCGTGAGTCATTTTTCCTCCGTAACTCCATCGTCTGGTGTCTGTTTTACGCGTTCTTGGTGTCCACGTCTTCGATTTGACGAGCTCTACATGATGGACATGATATCTAATTCTAAAACGCGTATTTTATGATGATCCAGAATTGAGTGTTTTATGGATTTTCATTTTCTTACAGTTTTTCATTTTTTTTATCGTTTTGACCTATAGGCATTCGATTTCTAACCAAACATACATGAATACATACAGATATGCAGACATAAAATGAAATGAACAAGGTGAATTACATTAAGAAAATTCTCGAGCGATTCAACATGAGTGACTGCAATCCCTTAGACACCACGGTAGCTGCTGAAGTTAGTCTGAATCTTGAAATGTGTCCCAAGACTGAGTCAGCTAAGAAAAGAATGGAAAGAGTTATGCTAGTGCCAGTGGAAGTCTAATGTATGCAATGATGTGTATAAGGCCATGACACACGCCACGCCCGAGAGTGGGATTGTCCCATGATGTGAATAAGGCAATGATGTGAATTTTTCAGATTGTTTCTTCCAGTGGCGCATGGGGCATGTGCATGGTCTAAATAAGACGCGGTTTATTCCTAAAAATCCTAAAATTCAAGATCTTCATTTTGATATGCAGTTTGTCTAATTTAGAGAATTTAGGATCTGTTTTTGAAGAAAATCAGTGCTTACTTAAAGATTTCTTGAAATTTTTTTCAAAATAGTAAATTTTAACTCATCTTTTTTTAAGAAAATCAATGAAGCAAGAAATCTCATATAGCACAGAAACACTGTCTCATGGATCAGTGTACTTTGAATATATGGATGAACATATTCCTCATGAGGATCCTGAACAATTAGAGGATGATCTTGAAGAACACCCTGAGGAGGATCCAGAAGGGGGTCCTAATCAGAACCGTAAGGGAGGTCAACAAGAGCCTCAAGAGATTTACTCCGACCCAGGTCCCAAGTCCTCATTCTCATTCAATTCAAAACCTCAAAGTAATGATGAGGAGGTAGACCAACCTTTCTCCCCCGCTAAGGCTGCGAGGATAGCTAAATATGATGCAATGAGAACGGCCAGAGCTAGAAATATAAAGACCATATACGGCATCATTGCTAACTATGTCAGCAGCATAACTAACAATGAAACTGCACAATACTATATGAATGTCAAGATAAAGTATCGTGCAACAGTTAGAGATACAGGCACATTCACATTAACAACCTTTTGGGTTGATGCAATAAAGACAACAACAAGATTTATGCTGAACAAAAACCAATACTTTAGAAGATTGAGGAAACAAATCGTCGACTACTGTATTGCAAATATCTAAAGATCTATTGTACTTTAGATTTGTGTGTTTTCCCCCTATGTTTTATTAATATGTTCAAAACATGATGTGGTGTATTGTTAAGCCTTAATGTATTGTGAAATATGACATGTTTACTTTATGTGAATCATTATCAAATAGTTACTATACTTCACATGATATATCACTATCATACACCTTTTAATAAGTGGGAGCTTTTAGAAAACGATTCTTCTAAAAGTTAACGATTTAAGAAGAGCTTATATAAAATTCTTGAAAGAAAATAGTATAGTTACTAGTTTTTGTGTGATGGGAGGTACAAACGTATTCTCCTCATCACAGATCTAGCGATGAAATTATCTTCTTGTCAAGAATGATATAAGTATAAGACATTGTATACTGCATTGTGCTACATAATCGTTAAAAACTCAGCTCTATAAGAAATCATTTGTTGATAAAATACCTTGTTACCTCAGACTTGGAAATGGCAACAAAAAGCATAATTGCTGAGTAGAATAAGGGTGACAAGCTGAATGTTGACAACTAGGACATCTGACACCGCAAGGTGCAGTATATATTGGAGGAACATGAGGCCCTTGAGCCATTGACCACCGTTTTGGTGAAACCTAGGCTGGGAATACAGCCCAGCACAGAAGAAACCTGGAATTATACCAGGCATGGAGAATGACCTAATGTGCCAGTAAGAAGAGCATCCAATTGCACATGCCATGTGGGGTGTCCTCGGAGATAAGTTTGGTGGAACTTCGACCAGTAAACTTAGGAGGCTAACAATCAAGTTTGACACGTATAACCTTGGGGGTAATACACCCAAGAAGCAGCACCTCCAAGACATGTCAAACATGATTAGGGTGCTTCAGGAAGCTGGACATACACTGACTGATGAACAGTAGGTGCAAGCTGTAATCAGATCACTTCCCCATAGTTGGGAACATATGAAGGTAAACTTAATCCATAACGACAACATCGTCACTTTTGATGATGTTGTAAAGCACCTTGAGCTAGAGGATGAACGCTTGGAGGCATATAAGACATTTGGGCATGCCTATTATACCAAAAATGCAGGTCCTTCCAATACCAAACCCAATTTCAAGAAGAGCAAGAAATTTCATGGAAAAGGTAGAAAGAATGTCCTTAGATTCAAAAAGGGCAGAAAGCAATTCAAGAATAAGGGAATGAGAGGTGATAAAGAGAAAATTGACCTGAATAAGGTCAAATGCTATGCCTGTCAGAAGATGGGTCACTTCGCAAGGGATTGCCTTGAGTGAAATGACCGTGGAAAGGTACTAGTGAATTTTGTGAATTCACACATTTCTTATGTTTAAGTACCTCTTTTCTGAATGAACATGTATCTTCTTCTTGGATTCTTGACTCAGGCTCAACAGACCATGTAACGAAGGATCGAGGGTCCTTCATGAATTACAGTCGGTTGCCGCATTAATGCAAATAACTTTATGTTGGCAATAACGCAAGGATCAAGGTCAAAGGCATAGGCACATGCAGACTAGCTCTGCGTGGTGGAAAGACCTTAATCTTGCACGATGTGCTTCATACACCGGACATCTAACGGAATTTAGTTTTTGTACTATGTCTTTTAAATTATGGGATTGATGTGAATTTTCATGGTAAAGTTGCGGACATTTTTAGCAATGGGACCTTTTACGGTTTAGCTTTCCTTTCAGGAAAGTTCTTTATAATGGATGTTATTGGTGATTTTAACTTGCATGATTGTTTCATTAGTTTATCCAATACAACTGTTGATATTAATATATGGCATACTAGACTAGAGCACATAAACCAGAATCAAATGATTAAACTGGTAAAGGAAGGTTTACTAGTTGAAGTTCTAAACATGGAAATGTCCTTGTGTGAAAATTGCTTAGCTGGCAAGGCAACTAGAAAACCTTTCGGTACAGGAACTAGAGTTGAAAATCCATTAGATTTGGTCCATTCTGATATATGTGGTCCCATAAGTGTGAGGGCAAAGCACAGAGCTTGGTACTTCATTACCTTTATTGATGACTTTTCACGATATGATCATGTTTATTTGATCTCACATAAGTCTAAAGCACTAGAGTGTATTAGACAGTAAATGAATGAGGTAGAGAATCAAATAGAACATAAAATTAAAGTATTACGTACTGATCGAGGTCGTGAATACTTATCTGATCAGTTCAAAGAGCTATGAGAAGAAAAAGGGATAATTAGGCAACTAACTATCCCTGCCACTCCGCAACAAAATGGAGTGTCTGAAAAAAGAAATAGAACTCTTCTAGACATAGTTAGGTCGATGATGGCTCAAACAAACCTATCAATTTTGTATTGGGGTGATGCTTCATTAACATCAGCCTTCATACTTAATCGTGTGCCCTCAAAAGCAGTTACTTCCACACCCTATGAATTGAGGACGAAATACAAGCTAGATCTAAATATCTTAAGACTCTGGTGGTCGGCTGCATATGTTCGTGACAATTCCCACAAATATGGGAAGTTGAGTCATAGAGAAAAGAAATGTATCTTTATAAGATACTCCAAAGAATTCAAAGGATACGTTTTCATTGGTGAAAACGAAGATGGAACACTAACTGAATTGAATCAAGGGATGCCGTATTTTTTGAAAGTGAATTCCTGGTAAAGGAGAGATAGATCGAAAAGCATCTCTTTATGAGACACAAGAACAAGGCAGTGCAGATCGATCTAATGATCCCCAATATCTTAATATATCGATTTGAGTGGAAGATCAGAAGGCTCAAAAAGGCCTTTACAAAGGCCGAGACGAGAAATGTTAGAGACAAGACGTTTCTATAAGAAGGAATGACAGAGGAAATGTACCCAAGAGACGCTTTCCAATAGAGGGAGAAACACTCATGGTCACTCCGGATGGAGATTATGAGCCACGTTCTGTATAAGAAGCCTTGTCGTGCCCTGCAAAGAATGAATGGAAGAAGCAATGGAAGAAGAGATTGATTCAATATGCAATTATGTATTGAATTTATGATTGAAGTATGCAATTATTCATCATTGATTTATGTGTCTATATACAAGCATACAATGTCTAGTATGTCGTATAGGCAGATGAGGTAGACTTTCTCACACGAGCTACCGCCTTTGATACTCAGGAGGAGTATGCAAAGATGAGATATTTGTATTAACAGTAAGGCAGCAAGAATGCTAATATGGTAGAAGAAATACAAATTATGTCGCCTCGACAATAGTGTAGTATGTTGAGATGAGATCCAATGTATAGACGTATAAAACATGGATCGAATCATGGGAACCCGCACCCATGATGCATGTTACCAGACAACAAATTCTTCAATACTGACTTCACATGAAATATGAGGAAGAAGAATTTGGGTTTATATGGGAACATCTAGACTAAAAGTCTGTATGGTGTTGATAAAATGTTTAAAAAATGACGTACGCTCTTATAGTATAAGAGAAACACCGTAGCATGTGATTCATACCTGTTGGAATATCGGCAACCCTTGATGGATTAGGCACAAATCCATGTGTTGGGTCGAATGCGTAAATATGGACTCTTGTGGGATTAAAATGCAATTCTCAAAATTGATTTTAAAATTCAAAATCAAATAATTAGTGGGAACATTTATTTGGAGAAAATGATGGAATGACAGTTGCAAGTTTTGAATCATTATAATGATCTCTATCCCATGTTTTGAGGAGACACAACCATACGGTAAAAACTCTCTCGGGAAAACTTACACTCTCTTCCTTTCCCAAAAACTCTCTCTTCTCTATAGAGTGTGCCTTTACTGTGTATTGTGTTTAGATCCACCATTGTGATCTGAATTCCACATGGGTATCTGCTGTTAATTTTCTTTTTTTTAAAGTACGCCCGAATCCTTCAACACCACATGTGTTATAAAACCGCAAAAAGGAAAGCAAGTGAATAGATCCATACTTCATTGTTGTGTGAGTTTCAAGAAATTAACATTTCTATGAATTAGAAGGCTTAGAAAGGCCTTTACAAAGGCCAAGACAAGAGAAACGCAAGAGACAACGTTTCTACAACGAGTGACAGAGGAAATGTACCCAAGAGACGCTTTCCAATAGAGGGACAAGCACTCATAGTCACTCTTGATGGAGATATTGAGCCACGTTCTGTACAAGAAACCTTGTCATACTCTGCCAAGAATGAATGGAAGAAAACAATGGAAGAAGAGATTGATTCAATGAAAAAGAATCAAGTCTGGAAACTTGTTGATTTACCAAAAGGTCGAAAGGCCATTAGGAACAAGTGGGTTCTCAAAATAAAAAGAAATGCAAATGGATCAATTGACAAGTACAAGGCACGTCTGGTAGCGAAGGGGTATACGCAACAGGAAGGTATCGATTACGAGGACACCTTCTCGCCTGTTGTACGCTTTAATTCCAATTTAGATTAAGGTCTTTCCACCATGCAGAGTTAGTCTACATGTGCTTCTGCCTTTAACCTCAATCCTTGCGTTATTGCCAACATAAAGCCATTTGCATTGATACGGCAACCGACAGTAATTCACGAAGGACCCTCAATCCTTCGTTACATGGTCTATTGAGCCTGAGTCAAGAATCCAAAAAGAAGATATAGGTTCAGTCAGAAAAGAGGTATTTGAAACATAAGAAATGTGTGAATTCACATAATTCACTAGTACCTTTCCACGGTCATTTCATTCAGGGTAATCCCTTGCGAAGTGACCCATCTTCTGGCAGGCATAGCATTTGACCCTATTCAAGTCAATTTTCTTCTTGCCGCCTTTTGTTCTCTTCTTCTTGAATTGCTTTCTGCCCTTTTTGAATCTGGTGACATCCTTTCTACATTTTCCATGAAATTTCTTGCCCTTCTTAAAATTGGGCTTGGTATTGGAAGGACCTGCATTTTCGGTATAATAGGCATGCCCAGAAGTCTTATATGCCTCCAGGAGTTCATCCTCTAGCTCAAGGTGCTTCACAACAATATCAAAAGTGACGATGTTGTCGTTATGGGTTAAGTTTACCTTCATATATTCCCAACTATAGGGAAGTGATCTGATTACATCCCGCACCTGCTGTTCATCAATCAGTGTACGTCCAGATTCCTGGAGCTCCCTAATCATGTTTAAAATGTCTCGGAGGTGCTGCTTCATGGGTGTATTACCCCAAAGTTTATATGTGTCAAACTTGATTGTCAGCCTCCTAAGTTTAGTGGTCGAAGTTCCACCAAAATTATCTCTGAGGGTCGCCCACATGGCATGTGCAGTTGGATGCTTTTCATACTGGCACATTAGGTCATTATTCATCGTGCTCAGCAGGGTGACCCTTGCAATATTGTTCTTCTTTTTCCATGACTAGTATAATTCCAAGTTTCTTCTATGCTGGGCTGTATTCCCAGCTTCAGGTTCCACCAAAACGGTGGTCAATGGCTCAAGGGCCTCCTTTTCCTCCAATATATACTACAGCTTACGGTGTCAGATGTCCCAGTTGTCACCATTCAGCTTGTCACCCTTATTCAACTAGGCAATTATGCTTTTTGTTACCATTTCCAAGTCTGAGGTAACAAGTTATTTTATCAACAAATGATTTCTTATAGAGCTGAGTTTTTAACGATTATGTAGCACAACACAGTATACAATATCTTACACTTATATTATTCTTGACAAGAAGATAATTTCATCGCTAGATCTGTGATCAGGACAATACGTTTGTACTTCCCATCACACAAACACTAGTAACTATATTATTTTCTTTCAAGAATTTTATATAAGCACTTCTTAAATAGTTAACTTTTAGAAGAATCATTTTCTAAAAGCTCCCATTTATCAAAAGGTATATGATAGTGACATATCATGTGAAGTATAATAACTATTTGATAATGATTCACATAAAGTAAACATGTCATATTTCACAATACATTAAGGCTTAACAATACACCACATCATGTTTTGAACACATTAATAAAAGATAGAGGGAAAACACACAAATCTAAAGTACAATACATCTTTAGTTATTTGCAATACAATAGTTGACGATTTGTTTCCTCAGTCTTCTAAGGTATTGGTTTTTGTTCAGCATAAATTTTGTTGTTCTCTTTATTGCATCGATCCAAAAGGTTGTTAATGTTAATGTGCCTATATCACTGTTGCACGATACTTCATCATGACATTCACATAGAATTGTAAAATTTCATTGTTAGTTATGTTGTTGACATAGTTAGCAATGATGCCGTATATTATCTTTATATTTCTAGCTTTGGCTATTCTCATTGCATCATATTCAGCTATTGTCGCAGCCATAGCGGGGGAGAAAGGTTGGTCTACCTTCTCGTCATTACTTTGAGGTTTTGAATTGAATGAGAATGGGGACTTGGGACTTGGGTCGGAGTAGACCTCTTGAGGCTCTTATTGACCTCCCCTCAAGGTTTTGATCAGGACCCCCTTCTCGATCCTCCTTAGGGTCTTCCTCATGTTCCCCTTGAGGATCTTCCTCAGGATCCTCTTCAAGATCATCCTGTGGATCTTCTTGAGGTTCCTCCTCGGGATCCTCTTCTTTTGGGTCTTCCTCAAAATCCTCCTCTAATTCTTGTTCAAGATCCTCATTAAGAATATGTTCATCCATATATTCAAAGTACACTGATCCATGAGACAGTGTTTCAGTGCTATCTGAGATTTCTCGCTCCATTGATTTTCCTAAAAAAGATTAATTTAAAATTACTATTTTGGAAAAAATTTCACAAAAATCTTTAAGCACTGATTTTCTTCAAAAACAGATCCTGAATTGCCTCTAAAATAGGCAAATTGCATATCAAAATGAAGATCTTGAATTTTAGGATTTTTAGGAATAGACCGTGTCTCATTTGGACTATCCATACTCCGTCACACGCCCCGAGAAGAGTGAATCCTAGAAAAATTTGAAAAATTGGACAAAGCCCACTCTTGGGTGGTGGCACGTGTCATGCATGCTCCGCATGGAGGCTTCGGATAACGACACGCGCCATCTCGTCAAACTCCATGCGCTGCCAGGTGTCAGATGGTGTGGTCAACGCCTCACACAGACGTGTCATGTGGCTTCACACGCCACATTGTCCCTTTTCCCCTTTTTTTATTTGTTTTATATATATTTATAATTTTTTTTAAAAAATCGGATTGGGCCTTTCTGGCCCAACCCGTTCCCTTTTTTAATCGGTTTGGGCCACTTTGGCCCAACCGAAAAAAACAGCCCCCTTTTTTTGGGGAGGCAAAACGGCACCGTTTAGGGACACTGTTCATCGTCTCCTACCTCCAGCCGGGTCTGTTTGACCGGTTGGGTTAACGGGTCGGGTTCGAAGGACCGCCGACCCGCTTCCTTCTCTCATCCGTAACTTTGTCGTCCGGTGTCCGTTTTTCACGTTCTTGGTGTCTATTTCTTTGTTTTAACGAGCTCTACACAATGGGAGTATTTTTGAAGTCTGTGCCTTTCTCTTTTTTTGGGAAAACGTGACGGAACTCTTGAGTTGTTTTTCCTCCTTAACTCCACCGTCCGATGTCCGTTTTACGCGTTCTTGGTGTTCACGTCTTCGTTTTGATGGACATGTTATCTAATTCTAAAACGTGTGTTTTATGATGACCCATAATTGAGTGTTTTATGGATTTCATTTTCTTACAGTTTTTCGTTTCGTTTTTATCGTTTCGGCCTATAGGCATTCAATTTTTGACCAGATATACATGAATACGTACAAATATGCAGACATAAAACGAAACGAACAAGGCATGGTGATAATTCAGAGAATCACGTAGCATAATTGAAGGTCGCACACCGAAAACGAAATCTGAAGACTTGAATTTGCATGAAACTTCAAAGCGGACAATTCACAGTTTTGCGGAAAAAAACTCATGTACATCTACAGCACAGAAGATAGACGCACAAAAGCACAAAAATAGTCTCTGAGAAGCATAACTGAAATCTCAAAAAAATTACATATACATACACAGCACAAATCACAAGCATGCTTGCAAAATTCATGTATGTACAGTAAAAAAATGCTCAGGAACTCACTGTGCTCTGATACCACTGAAGGATTCAGGTGTACCTGACAAATTGAACATTAACAGCAGATACCCACGCGGAATTCAGATCACAATGGTGGATCCAAACACAATATACAACAAAGGCACACTCTATAGAGAAGAGAGAGTTTTTGAGAGAGGGAGAGAGTGCAAGTTTTCTCGAGAGAGTTTTTCTCGTATGGTTGTGTATCTCTTCAAAACATGGGTAGGGATCATTATAATGATTCAAAACTTGCAACTGTCATTCCCTCGTTTTCTCCCAATAACTGTTCCCACTAATTATTTGATTTTGAATTTAAAACCAATTTTGGAAAATTGCATTTTAATCCCACAAAAGTCCATAGTTACGCATTCGACCCAGCACATGGATTTGGGCCTAATCCATTAAGGGTGACCCATATTCCAACACATACAAACATATCAAAGATGACATGCTTATATGTTTCTTCATGATCAATTTTATCTACCCTTTTCTAAGTTGTGTCTTCCCAATACTTTCTCGAATCCCTTTGAGAAATACATATTAATATGGTTTTAGTCAATCTCCAATTAGTATACTTTCTTGCTAGTCTCGTCTTTTCCTGTCCCTTTTTTGGGTGGACAGAGAATTTCTCAAAGTGAAAGAAAATTTACCTGAAAAATTGGAGAAGGAAACCACTCAGGCTCCTCTTCATGACTATCCATACTCAAATACATCAATGCATTCAAACGAGTGTGCCCATCTTCTGTGAAAATTAGTTCAAGAGCATGCTGCCTGCAGAAGCTATCTCTCAGGCGATCAACTTCACGCTGGAGCCTTTTCTTCAGCTCTCTCTGCTCAAGAGCCCTCTGATATTTCTCTTGTCCTGCTCTTTTCTGGGATTCATCACTTTTGGTGCTTTGGAAAACCTTTAAGACGGAACGTGGAATCAACTCATCTGCCAGCAACAATGCTTTTGCCAGCAATGCCACTTTTTGTGCTTCTGTCTCAGCTACCCTAACACTTTTTGGCCCTGTGCCTTCCAGGTTCTCAGTTTCCACTGAACTTGGCAGTGCATTTATTACGAGATTGACATAGGATTTAAACAGTTGAAGAAGACCTTCATATGCAAGATTACCCAAGTCTAGGAATTCTAGAAGCTCAACGTCTTCGAAAAACTCCTAAATTTAGACAGTGGAAAGGCGTGTCAATGAAGAACCTACAGTCAAGAATATAAGCATAGCACAGGTTGGTGATGAAGAAAAATAAATAATACTAATAAAATAATAAATAGAGTGAGCTTCAATGATGAGTAACTGATGTTCCAATGCACTTGTTTGGGAAGCCATTCTTCCCAACGGTGCACGTAAGCTGAGACAAAACCATCTCGAAATCTGTAAAAACCATCTTAAAATCCATAAAAACCATCTTGAAATCCGTAAAACCATCTCGAAATTCCCAAAATGCCTCGAAATCTGTAAAATCCATTTTCCCAACGGAGTTCCCAAACAAGCACAATATCCAACTGGTTGTCCCTAACTTTCAGGATGAGATTGGTTTTTGCCAAGTAAAAGAGCCAGACTCAACATTGCATTTCAAGTTTTTGCTGACATAAATATTCTACATGGCATGATACGAATATACACATGCCAAACTTAAAAGATAAACGTGACAACACCAATACCTTGACATGTACGTTAGAGTGGTATTCTTTTTTTTTTTTCTGCCAACTAGAGTGGTATTCACATCATAACTAATCTCATCTCCTTTGCAAGTGGACGAAAATTATAAAAGCAAATGATGAATTGTCAAACCAATAAATAATAAAATAACAGTATATTTTATCCAACTTTATATTATATAATATAATATCGTACAATACAAAATAGTGCTTCTGACACATCCCAATTAGGAATCCGCATCTGAAGGGGAAAATTAACAGTATCCAGAAAGTTCTAATTGACGATAAGACGTTGAACCGCATAAACACATCTTCTAGCACAGTCTGAACTCTGTACTGAAATTTAGGGCTGGTTTCACAACCACTTTTAAAATTTATGTTTGGTTTCAAAACCTAGGTTTTACCTCAAAACCGAGGTTTTGTCCAGGTAAAAAAAAATTTCCCAAAAGCTATTTTGGTTACAAAACCTCAGTTTGAAACCTAGGTTTTATATTTCCTACTTTTTCCTCTTTCCTCTTTCCTACTTTTTCTCTCTTTCTCTTTCTTACTTTCCTCTTTCGTATCCACTTTTTTGCCTCGGAA